>OY747700.1:16260519-16385519 GCA_963556495.2 Valencia hispanica
GTAACAGATGTTTCTGTAGTGTGACAAAGTTAGGGCTTCGTTATTGGCTCTTTTTATTCTAATGTTGGGGGCTCCAGCTTTTGAAATCCCTTCAGATGTCTGTTGATTAAAAGGGTTATCTATTGCTCGAAATGAAATGCTGAGAATAGATTCAACACGAGGCAGGTTCACAGGTTCTGCATCTGGAGAGTGTCAGGATCGCCGGTGGACAGGGAGAGGCGATCGGGTGAAGCTTGGCGCTCCAGACGCGGATGGGAGTCCCCCTGGATTAAAGGCGCAGGGTGGAGCAGGCTGCTGAGCTGATGAAAAGAGACTGGTTAGGTTGGATGGCAACGACTGGTAGGGGGAAGACTTCTGGTTTGACGAGTAGGAGCTCTGGGCATTGGATTACCGATGACTGAGCGATGTGAAGGTGAGTGGAAGGGTCTTTTAAACTGAGGGGAGAATGGAGTAATTGTCAGGAAGCTCATCAGACACGGCTGGTCTGAGTTGGAGCTGATGACTTCCTGACAGAGAGACTCATAAAAGCAGTCATACCCCTAATTTATTTAACATTTTGTTTACAGTTCAACTACCTTACAACCACAAACTTCATTATACTTTATTGGGATTTTATGTGACAGACCAACACAATAAATGCTTTTAAGATCCAACTTTTACTGCGTCACAGCTGGATGTTTTTTAGGGAAGGTTTCTACTACCTTTGTAAAACTAGAGACTGAAATTTGAGCCCATTTGTTTTTGTAAAACATTTAGAGCTTGATCTGATTGAATAGGTGTAAGTGAACATCAATTTTTAACTTTAACCACAGCTTCTAAATTTCATTAAAGTCTTTACTTCGAGTAGGCCATTTCAACTCATAAATATGCCTTCACCTAAACCATTCCATTTCAGCTCTGTCTGTATTTTTACAGCTGTCCTGCTGGAAGGTAATCCCACCCTCGCCTTCCCAAATCTCAAGTCTTTCAAAACCTCAAACAAGTTTTCTTCCAGGATTGTCCTGTGTTTTAGCTCCATAATGCATCTTCCCATGAACTCTGACCAGATTTTCCACCCCTGCTGAAGAAAATCATTCCAGCCTGATGCTGTTACTACCATGTTTTAGATCTTATTTTAAGGTAGATAAAATTAAAGAGGCCTGGATACAAAGGCATGCCTTTTAATAAAATTTTTTTAATAGTTTTGAAAACCATGTATTCTTGTCATACAGTTTTAGAGTATGAATACTTTTGACAGGACATGTGTGATTCATGCAGTGAGTGATTGGCACTGTAAACAGTTCAAGTCAAAGGGGTAAAGTAAAGGTTTAGTTGAGGAGTCATTGTTATTAACATAGATTAGAATAAGTGGCTGAAATGCAACTGTTAATACCCACCGATGAATTCTCCTTGTGCACTCCAGAGCCTCACAGTATGGTCAGTGGATGAGGTAAGCACCACTTGATCACTGGTAACAATCTGTAAGCTGAACCAGGAAAAAAATGAAAATGTGATGGCATTTTCTCATTGAAAACTCATAATCATCTACACAAAGTTCAACACAAGGTCAGATTTTGCTCACAGAAAGTGCTAAGAACCCACAACTGCAGTTAGCATTTAGAGACAGCGTCACAGGCTGCTCATCTTGTCAGTTGAGGACCTTCCCACACACTGTTCTATACTGTGCCTACAGCTGCAGAGGAACATTATGCCACTGCTGCCACCCCCTACACCTTGAACTGGAAATAATTGTCTCAATTTGGGTGAATTAGTTAAAAGTTAGGTACAGAAAATATTTGAGTGTTACTTGACCAGTCACCTGATAATTAATAGGTTGACAAAATGAAATTGTGACAGAAGGGTAGGTATATTGTATATTTTTGGATTGTACATACGTGGTAATTGAGCTGGTGTGGGCACGCCAGAAATGTTCAGCTGAGTGAAAAAACAATAACAACAAAAAAACAAAGAGACAGAAACCCTGAGAACATTTTCTTTTAAACACTACATCCTCACTTTTTCACTGCAGGTCTGATGAAAGTCAAAAGTGCGGGAAGACGGGAACCAACCTCTGGGTGACCTTTGTTCTGGGTCAAACGTCTCCATGTTGTAAATATAGATGTAACCAATCCTGTCTGCAGCGTACAGCAGTTTCTTATTTTCAGTGATGGACAGCCTCGTTATCTTTTGTTGAAATTTCGACTATGTAGTACAAATGGAGAGTCAGATCCGAAAACAAAAAGCATTACACGTCAATTCCTCAATGCAAGTCATTTAAAGCTTTGTTCAGCTTAAATTAATGGAATAAAAGTGTCAACACATATCAGCAGCAACACCAGTATTTTCCACATCTTGATGAATCTTCATCCATTCATGCAGATGGATTTATTTTAATTTCCCAAATAAATATTATAAATACTATAAAACAGTATATTATAATAAAAGTTAGAGAAAAAACAGGAAATATTCCCAACTCCAGTTTAGACCCAACATGTTATAAATATATGTATGCAGAATTTTAAAATGATATTTTGAAATACCATGGAATTTTAAAGAAAATTTGGTTTCCCTACTTGATAACCAAAAGTTGATTATCATTGGGTTTTTAGCAGTAGACTATAATTATCCAAAATACATGATTAAGTTGCCCTGCGATGGACTGGCAAACTGTCCAGGGTGTACCCTGCCTCTCGCCCCTTGACCGCAACCCAACATAGGATGGACGGGTATAGAAAATGGATGGATGGACATGATGAAGTTCAAATAGAAAGGGGCCACAAAATCAACCTTTATTCAAATCAAAGAAATATTAAGGATTAGAAGAAGGAAAGAAAGGACAGAACTGTGGAATAGCTAGACAAAGATCCCTCTCTCTAAAAGGTCACACCTGAACACATAAAATGGGTTCTAGAAGAATTTATTTTGAAAAGTCAAGACCAATAAGAAATTGTTCAGACATAAGACAGTGTTACACATATACAGTAGCTAAGATTAAACAGCCAGTCAGCACTCAGCCAGTCAGGAAGATTACATCAAGCACACCCAAACATCTACTGAAGTACGGCAAAAAAAGGTACGGAGCAAAAGGTACAAAAGTGTTGTGTTGCAACAAAGCAGTCAAAGTTCAAGAGCTCAATGAACTGAAGCAATAAAGAAATGTCGGTCAGAATTCTGCCACAGCAATGAATGACTGAATAAATTATTTTAAAGGAAGGTTAGACACTGCCTCTATCTTTTAGTTACATTTACATAAAATAATAATCACATCCTGTAATATGGCATTTAACATTGTTCATTTAAGGGTTGTATTTAGCCCATTTAAAATTCAGATTTAAAATTCAAAAGGTTTTTGTTTTTGACTCTGACTTTAAGCCAAAGCTGGTGGGAAACTAAGCAGAGGCAAAACAGTTTAAATTTTTTACATGTTTCTTTCATCTATGGAAAATCTCATTGCAGTATTTTTTTATATCGGCTTTGCCTCTGAGTTTACAAACCAAGAGAGAATACGAGATTTGAATTATTTACCTGCAGAGAAGATATCTACATGTTCTTCTCAAAAAACACAAGTAATGCTAAGCAAAGTGGTATATAATGGATTACCATATTTCTTTATTCAGCCATTTGGGAGAGAAATAACAACGGGGAAAGAAAAAAAAATGAATATAAAAATGTCTCACAACTTTGAAGCTGCTCACAAGCTTTCGTCCACTGAGCACATCCCAGAGATTTACCCACCCTTTAAGAAACAGAATGAAAAAATAAAGCTGTGATGAAATACACTTTGGAAGGTTGTACAATGAAGTCATGCATTATTATCACTGCTCTAAATGCTAACCTCTGACCCCAGGTGTCAAGAGAGCAGTAGTTGGAGAAAGCTGCTGCAGTTTTAAGTTCTTGATAAAAACCATGCTTGGAACACTTGTATCCAGTCCTATTATGAAAACGAAAACAAATAGGAATCAAATTCCAGTGTTCTGATCACGTTTTATCTGACTGTATTGTAAAAATATGACTTGTACAACTTATTGTCTTTAAAGATTTTTAATTACCTTTACTGTTCTGATCTTTATCTGCAAGAGGTCCAACAAACCGACAGTTTATAGATCCAGTAGCTGCATTCCACACTATGATCTCTCCGTTGTAGCTTCCAGTGGCCAGGAGAGAGGGAGGACACTGCACCACACAAAGGATGTCTTCCTTATGGCAACTTTTCTGTGAACAGACAAAATCTTTTAAAATAGCTCTAGTTTATTCTTAAACTCTGAATTTTCTTTTTTTTTTCTCTTCATATCCCAATAATGAATTGTAACAACATCTGAAAGTGCATTAAAGATGTGGAGAATAAATCTCTTCAAATGAACTGCAGGATTGCTGTTTAATAGCAGAAAAGAGTTTGCGGACAGAAAACCTAAAGCCTGTTGTGTTGCTAATGGAGCAAAAAAATAATAATCAGGAGTTAGACTGTCTCATTATTGTTCAAATATTTGTGCAATAAGTATAGGATTTATCCCCTCCCTGGGCTGCCACATTATCGTGGTTGTCGGGGGATTTTTGCCCCTGGTAGGGCCATGGCAAAGAGGTCGTAGTTGAGAGATCCGACAAATTGCAGCCCAAAAGACCCCTGAGGATGGTGACGACAAATGGACTCAGTGTTACCTCGCCTGGATGTGGGTCACCGGGCCACCCTCTGGAGTCAGGCCTGGAGGTGGGGCACGTTGGCGAGTGCCTGGTGGCTGGGCTTTCACCCATGAGGCCCGCCCAGGCTCAGCCTAAAGAGGTAACATGGGCTCACCATCTGTGGCAGGGGCTACAGGGGCCGGGTACAATGTGAGATGGCTGAAGGAAGGGACCTCGGCTACAGAAGATGGCTCTGTGGAACGTCACCTCTCTGGTGGGGAAGGAGCCGGAGCTGTAGTGCGAGGTTGAGAGGTTCAGACTGGACATTGTCGGACTCAACTTGACGCACAGCTCTGGCTCTGGAACCAGTCTCCTCGAGAAAGATTGGAGTCTCTTTCACCCTGGAGTTAAGAGGCACCGAGCAGGGGTGGGCATACTTGTTGGCCCCCATCTTGGCGCCTGTATGTTGGGGTTTACAACAGTGAACGAGAGGGTAGCCTCCCTCCGCCTAAGGGTGGGAGGACGGGTCCTGACTGTTTGTGCTTTTGAGCCACACAGCAGATCGGATTGCCAACCCTTTCTGGAATCCTTGGAGGGGGTGCTGGAAAGCACTCTTCCGGGGGACTCCCTTGTTCTACTGGGGGATTTCAGCGCTCACGTGGGCAATGACAGTGAGACCTGGAGGGGTGTGGTTGGGAGGAATGGCTCCTCCGATCTGAACCCGAGTGGTGTTTTGTTTTTGGACTTCTGTGCTCATCATGGATTGTCCGTAAGGAACACCATGTTCAAGCATAAGGGTGTCCATATGTGCAGGTAGCATCAGGACACCTTGGGCCGGAGCTCTATGGTCGACTTTGTTATTGTTTCATCCAATCTGCGGCAGCATGTTATGGACACTTGGGTGAAGAGAGGGGCGGAGCTGTCCACTGACTACTACTTGGTGGTGAGTTGGCTCCGATGGCGGTGTTGTGCCACAGATAGGATTTGGCTATGAATAAATGTGATTAATTGCCTAGGGCAATTATTAATAATTTTATGAAAAATTTACCAAGTTTGGGGGCACCACCTGGTGGATTCCAGGAGTGTATATCTATATATAGTCAAATTGTTCAGTCTCAGTTTATGTTTATGATTACCAGCCTGATAAGGCAGATATAATTAAACAACAGATGAAGGAATAAGTTCTTACACTGTGGACATTAATTGTACGCATTACTCCAAGTAATCCCAGACAACTTCTCTTTAAGATAAGGGGACTTTATTTAGAAAATAGATCAACCTTACAGCCAAACATTTCATCCATAAATCCCATCTATTCTAAATATGCAACTACTACTACAGATCTTAGAAAAAACAATAATAGGTGAACATTAAACACAATTAACATGAAATGAATCAGTGAGAACAGCTGAGGTTCGGGTCAGAAAAGGAGGGGGGGGCCTCAGTCCAGGGGGCTCAAATCACAGATGGCCTAGGAGACAAAGTCATAAATCTCAGCTCTGTGCTAAGGTGGAGAGCTGCACATGGAGTCTAGGAAAGAGTCATAAAAATAGCTTTGGCTAAAGGAGCACATGGGGGATGCGTCCATGTGGAAGGCCTCTGCTTTACCAACAGACTAAAGACAATGGAGTTAAACTTTTCAGCTAAGACCAGCTAACGCAGGCCAGACCGAGCCCGACTCTGCTGATCGGGTGATCAGGGAGCGAGAGAGAGAGAGAGGAAAAGAGAGGAAGGAAAAAAGAAAGAAAGATGTGATCTGCTCAGATAAAACAAACAGTTTCAAACACAGCTATACAGCTCAAACTTATGCGTGCGGTGACGCAAAATGAGCCAAGAGGTTTAGCGCTTAACAAAAACACTTTAAACCAGGAATAAACGAGATGTAACTCGTTAAGAACTCTATTTTCTCTATGTATCTCTGCCCAGACACAATATTAGACTAAATGTATATGTACATAACTTCTATTTATGGTTAAAAGTTTATTATGTCTACGTTTTATTTATCATGCTTATGTTTGTTTCTTGTTTCTATGTCAGCACCGTTAAATCACAACAAATTTCTTGTAATGTAAATTACTTGGCAATAAATCTGATTCTGATTCTGAAATGAACCAGTTCAGTCCTACTTTGCTTTGAAGGAGGTCCAGTCCACGAGGAAAAAAGCAAAATGTGTCCGTAGTTGAGCAAGAAAAAGAAGAGTTAGGATCCTGTGCAGGTTTTTTAGGACGGTGTCCTAACTGCAGGCTGGTGGCTTGCAGTTTGACGTCTTAACGAACTGTCTTGGAACAGTCCTGATATAACCCAAACTGTTTGCACAAACAGGATGGGCACTTCGAAGCTTTGAAATGAGATATCTTCCTGGTCCAGCGGGTCAGAACAAAAGAGAATCTTCACCGGTGAGATGTCCTCTGTTTAGCAGTAGTTCATCAAAGAAACTCTGCTGAGAACAGTTTGAAAATGGCCTCCACCACTCTTATAGGGCTTTGGCTGTGATGTCATCGTTGATGTCACTATTGGTAGCCACGCACCAATAGGAGTGTGTTAGGTGTCACCGCTAGGATTGCTGGGAAATGTAGTCTACTCAGTCCATTTTTTAAGATGGCTACCAGTCGTCCACCAGTCTGTTCAGTTCACTTGTAGAAAATAGGTTTCCAACAGTGGGGATGGTCGCTGAGGCAAAAACTCGGGCGTGGGAGGAGTTTGGTGAGCTCATGGAGAACAACTTCCGTATGGCTTCTGTTATGAGTCTGGGGTGTTTGTCAATGTTTTTCTGTGTTTATCTTTGTTCATCTGTTCTCCAGTTTCTCAGTAAGCCTTGGTCCTTTCTGCAGGTCTGACTGCCTTCAAGCTCCAATTTCCTCTGTGATCCATGCTCCATCTTCATGCGCTGCCTGCTCGTCCCGCTGCGCTCAATCCTTGCTCCCAGACTCCACATCTACAAGAATGCTGCAGGAAGGTCCTGCAGACATCCCGGACTCCTAGCTCTCCCTCCCTGGTGTTTAATCTTCCCTCCACCAAGTAAGCCTTTTCATTGTTTCAATAAAATCCTTAAAACTTGTACAACTGGTCTCCCTTGTGGTGTTCAGCATGTGGGTCAAAAAGCTTAATACCAACATAATAGCTTTGATTCTGGTCCACCATCTGGCGTTTCAGGAGGGGGAAGCGGTGCGTCACCAACACTGTTTACAGTAGGGATGGTGTGCTGCTGACCTCGAATCAGGACGTCAGGGTTCGGTGGGCGGAGTACTTCGAAGACCTCCTCAATCCCACCAGTATCCCCTACAATCTGGAATCAGAGTCTGAAGACTTTCGGTTGGGCTGTCATATCTCTGGTGCTGAAGTCACCGAGGTGGTTAAAAAGCTCCTCAGTGGATGAGATTCATCCAGAGTTGTTAGGTAAAATAAAAATGTTGTATTATTATTTTCTTAGGGTGTCTTTCTAATGTACTTTTTAAATGTCATTTTGGTTTCAGTCACAGCTCATTTGCATGACATCCTGTTCTTTTAATATGTTAATGAAGTGTGACTAAATAAAGAGAGACTGCAGAGGGGATGCTCTTGGAGACCAGAGACTATGACACTGGGAGCCTGAGAACAGACAGACACGGTTGGCTCATTCCTTATAGTATTTTCCTGGTCTCCCTCTGCAGAACTGATTATCCACATCTACCTCTGCAGAGCTTATTGACTCCATATTCTCTCCGACCCTTGTGTGTGATTCTTTGTAGGTCAACCAATTTTTTAACCTAACAAGAGTTCTTTAAGGCTCTGGATGTTGTGGGGCTGTGTTGGTTAAAGATCGGGTCTCTGCTTTTTGCAGATGATGTTGTCCTGTTGGCTTCATCAGACTGTGATCTACTGCTTTTGAAGCAGCTGTTCGCAGCTGAATGTGAAGCAGCTGTTTGCAGCTGAATGTGAAGCAGCTGGGATGAAAATCAGGACCTCCAACTCCAAGACCATGGTCTACAGCCAGAAAAGGGTAGACTGTCTTCTCCGGGTCAGGGACGGGGTCTTTCCCCAAGTAGAGGAGTTTAAATATCTGGGGGTCTTGCTCACGAGGGAGGAAAAAATGGAGTGATGCAAGCACTGTACCAGTCTGTCGTGGTGAAGAGAGAGCTGAACTAAAAGACAAAGCTCTCAATTTACCATTCGATCTACGTTCCCACCCTCATCTATGGTCACAAGCTCTTGGATGGACGGACGGATGGATGGCTGGCCTTACAACCCGGTCTGTATTAATGAGCAGCCACTACAGCTTCTTTAATAGTCACTGGTGGTGTTTCAATCTGACATCGTGTAAACATCTAATATGGATGTGATCACACTTGATAATAATTAATAAATTCATTAGATTAGCATCACTTGGCTGCTATTTACCCTAAACCCATAGCAAGCAGACATGGTGTACTTAGTTTTTTCCCAATCGGCAGTCATGAAAGATGTCTTTTTCCCATTACTGTATTTATCAACCATTCTTCAGTGTGCTTAATATATTCTGTTCAAGTGTACCACACACGGATTAACAACTTACCAGATGTCAAACCCCCCAGCCAAGCATAGGAGCCAACATTAAATGGTTTGAAACTGCATGCACATAGAGGCTAAAGGGAAGGAGAGCCATACATATATAACAAACCATTGATCCTCCTCCTGCAATCCATTAATTAAATGTTTCAGAGTGACCCTCTGTGGATAATCAAAGGGGTCACTTTTCTTCTTGGTGACTGTAATGCAATATTTCTGCAATGATAATATATGTGGCTGAATCTAACCACCAGCTGCAATGTAAAAGTGGACTCTGAAAGTCACCTCAACCAATGGATCATACAGCATTAGTGAATCAGCTTTCCCTCTTGTGGCTCCTAAAGAGAGAGAGCTGCGGCCTGCAGTCAGAGATAACTGAAAAGCATTACTGAGTTAAAAGCAGATGGAGAAACCATCATCTAGTGCCTGATGCTTGAAAAAATGTATTGTATGGTCCTTAAAGCATTATTCATCCTGTGTTCTAATATGTTATTTTGTGTTTTAAATGTGCTTCAAAGTGGTTTACCAACAAAAAACAAAAAAGTAAATCTCTTGAAGCGAAATTCTCCAAGATTCTGCTTCTGGTAGCACCCCTAAAGATAAAATTGACTTCTGATACAATCAAATTCTAAAAAAAATTATGTTCTGTATTTGCCAGAAATTACAAAACTCTTTTGAGCATGAACATTTTGTCGGAGGACTCATCATTTAGAGTTTTCAATTCTTATTGCCCCCTGGACCAAAAAAAAAAAAGTGTTGAAGGTGGTGAATGTCTGCTCTTTGATACTTCATTTCGTTGCTACACAAGTAAGAAAACAAGAAAGGTTTTTCTTGTTTTATCTCTCTGAGCTTTCCGATCTCCAAAATACAATTTTCTAGACATTTTAACTCACAGTGTCCTTTGTAAATCCATGTCAAAGATTAAGTTAGAAAGATTTATCTAAATAAAACTCCTTAAGGTTGAAAATGGACTGAAGGAATGGAGAGAGAACATTGTCTGTACCTCTTCTGCACAGTATAATGTGAGAAATTGAGCTGGTCCAGGATATTTTAGAGTCCTTCCTTCCTTCCTTCCTTCCTTCCTTCCTTCCTTCCTTCCTTCCTTCCTTCCTTCCTTCCTTCCTTCCTTCCTTCCTTCCTTCCTTCCTTCCCTCCCTCCCTCCCTCCCTCCCTTCCTTCCTTCCTTCCTTCCTTCCTTCCTTCCATCCATCCATCCATCCATCCATCCATGTTTTGATTCTGCCTCTTCTTGACTGACATAACCAAAACATAATACCTCGGAAGTATCAGAAGGCACCTAACAATTTTTGCTTCGTTAACACACTGTTAACCTTTTTTTTAAAGTATTTTTCGCTGCTGACTGCTGCTCATCACCATCGTTATCAAAAATGAATTTAAAGCTGTGGTCCATAGCGTGGTGTCATCAAGGAGAGGAGGAGGAGATTTTGAGATTTAAACAGCTATAGCTCCCATCCCTGCTCCCCCTCTCCTTCTGAAATGACCTGAAAGCCATGCCTCACACCGCACACGTGCAGGGACAGCGGCTCAACAGAGTGAGCATCACTGCATTGACCCAGCATTGATCTACTTTTTTTTTTTTTTTTTTTTTACGTGTCCTGTTTGGCAGTGTGGAGCTCAGAATTTGTGTCCGAGTACCAAGTAGAAGCACAACAGATTTACTTTCACAAGCGGAGCAGTACAGCTTTTGCTATAGTACTCTACTTGATATATGTGTGAAAAATCTTTATTATGAATTGCTGGGGGTTGTATTTCCTGAAGTTATGGACCCGGAGACAGAAAATTAAGGGGAAGAAAGAAAGAAGATGAAGAAGAGAGGTAGGAAACAAAGTCATGAGAGAGGGTGAGTTGAAAATACAAGAGAGGAAAGGGAACAAAGAAAACACAGGAAAACATTGAAGTCTGCCTCCATACCCACAGGACGGCAGAGAGAGGGGAAAAAACAAAACAAAACAGGAAAAAGGAACATCGACAAAACAAAACAAACATCGTGAACTAAGAACTTAAACAACCACATCACACAAAAATGGATATAAAAATACAAAAACAATGTCACAGAAAAACTCATGGTACCAATTAATCAAGCTCTAGTAATGATAACCCCAGCCCAAGAATATATCTGTAAACACCAGAGACCCCACATCTATGTGTGTGTGTGAGCATGCTGGTGCATATAAGGTTTCTCCATAAGAGTGTTCGATAGCTGGTGTGAGCAGGCATCAATCCGTCTCCCAGGAATCGATGCAGACATGAAGGAGATCGGAGCCAAGACGTCCAAAGGACCCCCAGAGCCCCAGGCGGACCCAGGCGGGGCCGACCACATCCCCCAAGAGAGGAGCAAAGGAGAACCCCAGGGGAACGTCCAGCGGCTACTATGCAGGGGCCCGGGGGGCAGCAGTGACGAGCCGGGGCCCAGGGGCGCCCCACCCCCCAGCAGGGACCCGACAAGGGACCGGCCGACGAGGGGCCCCCGGCACCGCAGGGGCCGCCACGCGCCACCACCACCCCGGGCCAATCCCCACCGCCAACATCCCAGCGCCCCACCCCTGCCCCACGTCAGGGCGCCCCACCGATAGCCGCAGCGGACAGACGGCATCCCCAGGCCGACCTCAGCTAGCACCTGGACACCAAGTTGTACCAGCTCCCGAGTCCTGATCCCACGCAACACAGAGCGCCGAGACCAGGCATCCAACAAAGGCCAGGGCCGGTCCAACCCGCCAATGAACCGACCACAGACGGTGCGCACAGAACAGGTGATTGAACGAGCAGAGACGCTGGATCCGTATCCCGCCGAGCCACAGAGCAGGCACTACCCAACAATCCCAAACCTGGCACCCCTAAAAGAGGTGCCCCAACCAACCAAGGGAAGATATTGGCCCAGCGCATCGGCCGACCGACACACCGCCCCCCCCAGGCCCGGCCAGGCACGCACCAGGTCCGAACTGGATTGACCACCGACGCACCAGTAGGCAGGGGCTTTCGTCACTGGCGGGGAGTGACGGAGGGGAAATAGGCCCCCCATTAAATGTAAGGCCTGAGGTGTGCCAGGCGAGAGGGCAGCCCAAGACCCAACCTGACAGGCAGACAAAGACATACAGACACAGTCATACGTTCCCTCCCTCTTAAACACATACATTCTCACTAACTCACCAAGACACCCAAGAAATGACGCTGTACCCTCACTCACACACCCCATACACAATTCATGCTCCCAGGTCCAGGTACCGATGCCCCAGTAGAGCCACCAGCCCCCGAACCCGGGAGATGGACCCCCTACCTTCTAGGACGGAGACAACCAGAACGCCAAGGGCCCCACAGTGGCGAAACAGCCACACAGCTCAGGACCCCGACCAGACCACCTGTTCCTCCTCCGGACCCCAACCCCTGATGGTCCGTAGCGGACAGGGGTGTGAGAAGACCCCAGCCTCTGTCCTCCCGCTCGAGTATGGTGTTGATGCGTGTTGTTATAATGTGCATTTAAAACAGAGGGGTGGGATGTGGGGAAGGCAGCCACACATCCCCCAACCCCCACCCCGAGCCCTCAGTGTGTATTTGTGGTTTAACAGTGGGCACCCGCACCAGAGGTGAAGCTGATTGAACCGCTCCCCCTCTGGATGCCGAAAAGTGTGCCCACCCCAAAGTCCCTACATGTGTGTCGCATGAAAATGTTATAAGTGGGAGTGTCTAAGTTGTATATTAAAATTGCGACCCAGGATGCCACGGGCTCCTCGTACCCCAGTGATGTGCCCATGCCCCAAGACCCTATATGAGTCGTTAAGTGATGGAGCGGGTGGACAGAGGTGTTCGGGGATGGGGAGGGAAGGACTGGGAGACAAAATGTCTTCCCAGGGAGCCAGCTCCCCCACTGACCCCAATAGGCACCGCTGTTCACCGGGATCCACCAGGGGAGGGAGGCCATGGCACGTTCAACCCGGGGCCAACGGCCACAGCACCACCCAGCCCCATCCCAGAAGGAGAAGTAAACCCACCCTGACATTCGCTCTACTATCAGAACACAAAAGACACTAGACACCCAGGTTGAGTTCCCCCAAGGCACACCCCCCCCCAGCACACCCCTCCCCCCGTCCAAATGCCCTCGTAGGGGGAGAGCACCTGTCGCTAGTTAGCAATAGCCTCCCCGCCAGCAAAGGAGGCCCCCAGCACCACCTGTGCATCGGAGGTCCCCGCAGCCCAAACCACGGGGACGTACCTGCCCAGACCAGGAGCAAACCGATGAACCGGGCGAAAAAGAGAAAAAGAGAGAGGCAGCCCTACCCAGGCGCAGCACGGCCACCAGGCCAGTAACCCATGTCCGTCAGTGCCACCCCCCTAAGGCACCGCATGCAGCCATTAGGAGTTACCACCCAAAGCCACCAAAGCCCAACCCCAGGTTGGGGCCACGACGTCCAGCGCCCCGTCCGCCCAGTGATCGCACCCCCAGGGATCCCCCCCAGACGCCTTCAACCCCAAAAACCCCCACATCAGCAACAGTATCCCAAACGACAAAACCAAGTGCCCCCCACCCCTACTAGGTGATGGAGCCGATCAAAGGAGCCCAGAGAGATTGTTCTGATATGGAGCCAGAGGCCATCTCAAGACCAATATGGTTCAACAAGAGATTTCTATACTGATTAATATTAAGAGCCTTTTTATTTTTCCAGTTCAGGAGGATAGTTTTCTTAGCGATGCATAAGACAATGTGAACCATTAGAACTGACTTTGTGTCCATGGTGACATCATTTAAATCTCCTACCAGGCAAACTGAGGGAAATGGTGGAATGTTACATTTCAGACACTTTGATAAGTCCTCACATATCTGGCACCAAAATTTCTTAACAGGTGGACAGAACCAAAGCGCATGAATATAAGTATCTGGTATATTGCTTGTGCATTGTAAGCAGGTATTAGACGACGTAAAACCCATCCTAAACATCCGTTGACCTGTATAGTGTACTCTATGAAGGATTTTGTATTGTATTATTTGCAAATTAGGATTTTTTGTTATTTTAAAGGTTCTTAAACATATCTGAGAAAAGACGTTTTGGTCAAAGTTGGCTGATAAATCCACCTCCAATTTTGAAATAGGGATGGCTATTGATTCATCTAATGTAGATAAAGTTTTGTATATTTTAGACAGCAATGTGGGGGGGTTGAGATTATGAAAATCTAAAACGCTTGCTGGAATTTGTAATTCAACTGTATTGAGCCTAAATTTACCTTTAGTAATAGATTTAATTTGTTGATATTCTAAGAATTATTTTTTATCAATTCCATATTGTGTAATTAATGTAATAAATGGGATAAAGTCTGTTCCTTCAAATATATGTTCTAGGTATTCAATTCCTTTGCACCTCCAGTCTGGAAAACTTATCATACATTTTTTTTTGCAAGATGTCGGGGTTATTCCAGATGGGTGTACGTCTGCATGGGATTATTGTGGCCTCTGTCATTTTTAGAAACTCCCACCATGCTGTCAGAGAGGAGCTGATATTTATGCTTTTAAAGCATTCATGTCGTTTTATATTTGAGCTAACAAATGGTACGTCTGAAAGTTTTATCTAATTGCATAGTGTCTGTTCTACGTCTATCCAGGACTCATCTAGGTAGCTATGTTTTAACCATCTTGAGATGTATTGGAGCCTGTTGGCTAAGAAATAATGATGGAAGTTTGGTAGATCTAGACCTCCCTGCCTGTTACCTCTCTGAAGATAAAACCTAGATGATGTTTGGTTATTAGTCCTGATACATGCTGTTGGTGAACTGTATAATATTGTCAACCAGTTTCTAAAAGAATTTCCAAAGCCAAATTTATGTAAGGTTGCAAATAAGAATTTCCAGTTAACTCTATCAAATGCTTTTTCTGCATCTAGAGATAATATATTAGTTTTAATGTTTTTACAGTGAGAAAAATCTATTAAATCTATTAGTCTACGTGAATTTGTGGATGAAAGTCTCCCTTAAATAAAACCAGTTTGATCAGGATGTATTATAAGAGGGGTTACTTTCTCTATCCTTTTTGCGAGGGCTTTGCAGATTATTTTAAGATCAACATTAATGAGGGATATGGGACGATAGCTGGTAGGAAACAAAGGGTCTTTACCTGATTTTAGTAGAAGACTAATGTAGGCAGAATTCATATTTGGTGGAAGTAGGCCATTTTCTTTGGTTTCCTGCAGCATTCTGTGGAATGTTGGTGCCAGAATATTCCAGAATTCTTTATAGAACTCTGCTGGAAATCCATCTGGGCCTGGAGCCTTTTTATTGGGCATTCTTTGGAGGGCTTCCTGGAGTTCAGCCGCTGTTAGTGGTGAATCCAGGGCCATCGCTTGACTTTCAGAAAATTTAGGTGGTGTTATGTTATCCAAAAATTGTTCAATTTCATGATCTGATGGGTTTATCTCTGGTGAGTATAAAGCCTTGTAAAATTCTTTAAAGGTGTTGTTTATTCTTCCGGGATCATATACTGTATTCCCGGTCTGATCTTTAATAGCAGATATAGTAGTTTTTTCTTTATTAAATTTTAAGCTGGTTAGCCAAAAATCTACCTGATTTATTACCTTGTTCAAAGTTTTCTATCCTAAGTCTTTGAATTAAGAACTGGGTCTGTTTATTAATAATTTCATTTAATTCTAGTTTTGCTTTACGTATTTTGCCTGGTCTCTCCTCATCTAGAGAAGCTTATAATGAATTAATAGTTTCTTCAAATTCCTGAATATGTTTTTTTTCCATTTTCTTTTTATTTGATGAGAATGAGATCATTTTACCTCTAATCACAGCTTTCCCTTCCTCCCAAAGAATGGATGGTGACATACCATGTAGGTCATTATATTCCAAATAAGAAGCCCACTCTTTTTCAAAATATTTAATAAATTCTTTATCCTTAAGTAAGGATATATTAAATCTCCAATTTTTGCTTTGAGGCATTTCTGTTTTATTTACTAAAGTAAGAGAAACAGGAGCATGATCGCTAACAGCTATAGGATGTATCTCAGTGTCTGAAATGTCAGTCAACAGTGAGCTGCTGACTAACAAATACTCCAGTCGAGAATACGAATGGTGGACATCTGAGAAGAAAGTATATTTTTTGTCATTGGGGTGAAGAGATCGCCATGCATCACAAAGTCCACAATCGCTCATGTACTGTTTGACTATATCTATAGATTTCCAGCTGCGCTGAGTTCCTGCTGTGCTGAGTCTGTCTATTTCTTCATTTAAACCAAAGTTGAGGTCGCCCCCAAGAAGAAGTGAGCAATCCATGTGTTCAAGGAGCACCAAGGCGAAAAATATCAAACCTGTTTGATTTTCACCTCAACGCCTCACGAGGCAGAAAACTCACCGAAAATTAACCGCACACGGTGAGCTATCTGCTGAGCAAACGGCCTCGAATGACTTTTTGCTCAGCAGATAGCTCTCGTGTGCGGCAGGCTTTAGAGTAGCCATAGTTTTGAGACAAAAGTTGTAAAGTCCATATCACCATAGAAACAGATAAACAAAGGTGCATTATTAGTTTGTGCTTGGGGTTGCCTGATTGAAAATCCAAAAGCCGAGATATAAGAAAGAGAAAAATAGAAGAAAGTTGTGAAGGTGCTAAGGCTGAGGGTGAGAGAGAAAGAAATAGTTATATTATGAAAAAAATTCTTTTTGTGTGTGTGTGAGTGATGAAAGAAGAAAAAAGGTGTGACAAAGACATTTGGTGATAGACATGTGAAGATGAGAAAAGAAAAAAGAGCCAGTATCCAAGTGCTTAGCCCTGGCCCCGCCCACATTGAGTAGTGTAAACAACTTTACAGAGCTGTGCTAACATTAGATTATAGTTGACTGATAAAACAACTCTTATCTAGCATTGATCTACTTTTTACAGAGGAGAGGGGAGGGACATAGGGAATATATAAATTCTGAATGATTAGCTGCTTTATCTGATAGAAAATGGCCAGGTAGTCAAATTTAAGCATGTTTTAAGTCACTTAAAACTGGTAAACTATGTGCCCCAGCTTTAAGCAGAATAGTAAATAAGGAACCAGGATACCTCAAAAGACAATATGAAGCAGTCATTTAGTGACTTAGTTATATGAACAAGCACAATGAATAAAACATGATTTATGTCTGTAAGTGTAATAGTAATTCACTTACAGCACAATAAATCCATTCTTTACCTTATACATAAACTCCGTAACAGCATATTGGATTATTGTTTTGGTCTACATAAACATCAGTAATAAGGTTATAATTGACCCAACTTTCTGCTTATATTCACCAAATCATCTTTCCATGAGGTCTGTGGTCTCTGGACATGATGGAGGTCCTCAGGAACATCCTGAAAAAATACAGACATTCAGTGAGAAGCACTTTACTTGCTTTACATTCCTGTATAGATAGGAATTTTTAGAACTTTCATTAGGCACAGAATCTGATCCTTAAAAAAGAAAAAAAAGAGTTAAATAAATGTGCGGACAGCTTTCTCTGTTGAGTAACTCCTAGTGGCTGGGAATGTTCAGCTTGTGTAAACAAAGCTGAAAATACAAATGAGATGAACCAATGGCAGAAAAGTGTGATTGGAAAACTAATTGGAATGAGGTTTCAAAATACAACAGAGAAATATAATACACTGGAACCTGTCACTGGATTCTAACATTTACTCACTGAATAAATGTCAATCATCCGGTCTCTTCCGACAGCAACCACATAGCTGTAGACAGAAATTGCCCAAGCTCAGCATAGAATCAAAGTTCTACTCAATAATTGCCAAATAGCACATCATTACTCACGAATTTCCTTGAACTTTAAGAAAGATGCAGTCACACACCTGATTGCATTTACCTTCTAATGGGAAAATGGAAAAAAAAACATATAATTATTTTTAATGTCTTTTTCTGCAATGATGAAACAAACTATACCCACCTTTCATTAATGTCTTTATGCACTGACCACTGTTGAAGTTCCATACCTTTAAGCAGCCATTTCTTCCTCCTGTAATGAGTCTTAAAAAGCAAGAGCAGATTATAAAGCAAATAAATACCTTTATAACAAGGACAGTGATCTTTTACCACACCTTCTTCCCTTAAGGTCAAATGTCATGCAGGTGATGGTGGTCAGGTCTGGAGTTCCAGTAAACTCAAAAACGTGTCGCCCCGTATTAAAATCCCAGACTTTCACCACCTACAACCAAAAATATATATATGAAAATGTTCCAGCTAAATATCTGTTTTCTGCATCAATATAAAGTGTCTTGCAAAAGTATTCATGTGCTTGGACTTAATCTTATTTTTCCACATTAGAACCTCTAACTTCATTGTGTTTTATATGGATATTTTGTGACAGGGAAATACAAAGTATGTGAATAATTTTAAAGTGCAAGGAAAATTATACATTTTTAAACAGGATTTATAAACAAAAATATAAAAAGGTGTTTCGAAACCCCTTCTAAAGCAGCTGTCCGGAGAATTTGAGGGAGAGAGATTTTTTGAATCCGACGTACCAAGGTCCCTCCCAAAACACTCCCCCGTCCCCTTCCCTCCCTCCAGCCCTACCGCAGCAATTGTGCACGCATATCACCTGTGGCAACACAGCGAGTCAAAGAAGTAAGCAGCAAGCACTATTGAGCACCACCCGATTGTATTTTTGCTATGGACTTTTCGGAGGTGAGCAACTTCTGCATGACTGATGCTCTCTCACAATATGACCGTAAATGGGAAGACATGGAGCGGTCTTGGTGCGCGGCCCCATGTTCACATGTTTGCGCGATCCGCATGCAAGTTGATTGACAGCCGACAATGCGGAAACTCGAATTCTATTGGCTAAAAAAATTCGGCGCTCAGTGTGAAATGCATAGGGGTCTACGGGAGGAAGGTGGGATTAAGAAAAATAAGTGTTGTGGAGCAATAGCCTTTTATCATAGTATTGAACCCCACTATCATTTTAAAGATTTATAAAACTTTGATACATAAATATATTCTCCGGACTGCAGCTTTAATTCTGATACAGCTAAATAAAATCTAGACCTCTCATTAATAAATACAAGAAAATATATAGTTATAAAGAAGCTTAAAGGAGGGTTTGGTCATGAAACAATCTCCCATGCTTTGAACACTTTATGGAGTACAATCCATAATCTAAATACTGAAAGATCAGGGCACAAATGCAAACCTATCTAAACCAACAGACCAGGCAAGGAGATAGTAAATGAAAGTTCAGAAACCCAAAGAAACTCTAGAGAAGTTGCAGAGATCAGCAACTCATGTGTGTGAATTTAGTGACAGGAAAGCTATTTTCCAGAATACCTTTGGTGATGGACAATAGATGAAGTTAGACAGGATTCTCCATGGACTATGATGTTTGCGGATTACATTGTGATCTGAAGTGAGAGCAGGGTGAAAGTAGAGGAAAAGAGAGGTTGAGGTGTTTACTGGGAAAGAGAGGGATGAAGATTAGTCGCGATGACATAGAATGCATGTGTGTAAATGACTGGGGCACAATAGAACCCGTAGACAGCTTTAAGTACTTAAGTTCAACAGTCTAGACCAAAGGAAAATGTTTAAAAGAGCTGAAGAAGCGTGTGCAAGGAGGTTGGAATGTGTGGAAAAAAGTGTCAGGTGGGTTGTGTGATAAAAGGGTATCAGCAAGAATTTAAGGAAAGGTGTACAAGACCATGGTGAGACCAGCAATGTTGTATGGTTTAGAGACAGTACCAATGAGAAAAAGACAGGAGGCAGAACTGGAGGTTGCAGAGCTCAAGATGCTGGGGTTCTCTTTGGAAGTAACAAGTATAGATAGGATCTGGAATAAGTACATAAAAAGACAGACAGCTCATGTTAGATGTTTTGGAGGTTAAGTCAGTGAGGCCAGACTGAAATGGTTTGGACATGATCAGAGCAGAGACAATACTTATATCCGTTGAAGGATTCTAAGGTTGGAGCCACTGGGCAGGAGGCCAAGAGGAAGACCAAAAAGGAGATTTATGGGTGTGGTGAAAGAGGACATGAGGTTAGTTGGTATGAGTGTAGATCATCCAGAGGATAAGACTTAATGGAGACAGAGGATTTGCTGTTGCGGCACCTACAGGGAAAAGCCAAAAGAGAAGAAGCTACTCCAGTAATCTGGCCTTCATGATAGTTTCAAGAAGAATGCTATAGTTGCAGCCATAAAGCCATAAAGGGGTATTAAACATTTTGACTGACTTCTAAATGCTATACATGGCCAAACAATCCCCACAGTGATACCTAGTATTAACAGCATCCTGCTGTGGGCATACTTTTCCTCAGCAAAACCTGTTAGAGGTGGCCAAAAACTTGAGACTTCATGTTTGAAGATCTGATTGCAGTAAAAGGGGGTTTCGAGAAGGTATTGACTTAATACAAATGCATGTCACACTTTTAATACACAAATGTTGTTTTATTTAGTGTGGAAAAATTTAAATAAGTACAAGGGGTATGAATACTTTTGCAACAATTATTCACTCACAGACCCCTTGCTGCAGCTCACAACCTGTCGAAACTCCTCGCTGTAGCCACAGCACATTACAGCCTCATCATGAGAAACCATGATGCGACTGTGACGCCTTGGCCTGACGGAGCAAAGACATGATAAAATCAATGAGTGATATTAAAATAAGGAAGCAGCAGACACCTCTGTAGATTATAAATCTACCATCCCCTTTAGACCATTTAATCTGAGGAACATTTTTCAGTCTTCTTCAAAGTACACTGATGTCTAGGAAGAGAAGAGAATTGAGTGCAAAGGAAGACAACTAACCTCAACATCAAGGGGAGCACAGCTATGCAGTCTGCTGCGACGTATAGCGATCTCATGGCAGGGGAATAGGAGCATGCAGACACATCACCATGAATCCCACTGGCTGTGGGGTTGGCTGTAAACACGCAACACTGATCTTGAATGTGCCAAATCTGATGTAAGAGCAAGCAAGGTTTAAAAGTTTACAAAGGGAAGAATGCAACAAATACATTTATAACCAGTAGACTTTTTAAATAGATTTAGTAGAAATTGTAATTCATAGACCACTGCAAAGTAGTGCATAAATGTGAAGCAGGGAAAAAAATACATTGTTTTAATTTCTTTTCACAAATAACAATCCTTAAAGTGCATTTGTGTGAATTTGTATTTAGCCCCTTGAATAATACAATCCAGTGCAACGGATTGCCTTCAGAAGTCTCCGAATTCCTCAGTAGAGTTCCCTTTTCAGGGACACAATCAAATCTGACCAAGTTTGAGATATTATGCGAAGAAGAATGGGCAAAAATGTCAGGTTCTAGATGTGTAAAGCTGCTCGAGGGATAGCTGACAAAACTTGCATAATAATTTGAAGCAAAATATATTTCTACAAAGTACTGAGTCAGGGGAGCTGACTACCAATCCAAGTTACACTTTCAAAATTTTTATTTGTAAAAAAAAAGTATTAAAACAGAAATTTCTTCCACTTCACTGTTATTCTTTTGGGTTATTATATATAATGCATTGTAGCCTGTATAGTATTCATGTTATAAAATAGGAAAAAGTTCAAGGTTAAGAACGAGGGCAAGGTATCACTTACTGTAGGTCAGGAGTTAAAAGGTGAAATACATGCTTATTTTATGCAGAAACATAGTTAAAAGTGGAGAATGGCTATGAGTGTTTTACAACTACTAAATTATTGTTAGTAATGTCTATTTAAATCTGTAACATTTATTACACATTTAAAATAGGAATTTTAATATTAATGAAAAAGAGACATGAATCACCTTCACAGTGTTGTCTCTGGAGACAGAAAAGATCTGACTGTCTTCTGATAAGATGCAGAGGGAGAAAATGGGAGAGGAGTGGCCTTTTAAAATACCAACGGGTTTTCTAAGGAGAAATTAACCAAGTCAGGATGAGGAAGTGTATACTTAAGTGTAATGATGCTTGTTTTAAAAAAAAGGCCAGCTGAATTCAAGTTCCTCACTCTGAAAAATGTGGGTTCCACAGGCGTATTAGTCTGTCCATGCCTCCAGTTACTAGCAAACTGTGCTTCTGACAAAGGTCAAAAGCCTTTACACCTTTGTAGACAGAGAAGATGGTTTGATCCCAAGGAGCGCGGACCTGTGGAGTCCAGCTTAGTTGGATCTTTCTGTTTTTACCCTCGTAGCACACCTCTCTGATCTCCTTAAGATGCATTGCAGAATCTGTTGAACGCAGCACACAGCCTGGAGAGGAAAAAAAGAAAGAAAAAGTGTCACACTACAAGAACTAGCATCAATCATGGTGTGCTTCTGGAGCAAGAGTAAGTCATTATCAGAATAAATGACCAAGCTTGCAAGTGAACATGCCCACGTAAAAGGTGATCACACTCTCACACAAACATACGAACCAGCATTAATTGGTGAATTTGTGATAGATGAGTAATCATGAGTCATCACTCACAGCTCTCCAAGAAGACTAACCAATGTTCTACACTAAGTTGATTTACCTTACAGTGCAAACAGAACAAAGCAAACACTGACAAACATGTCAGGGGTGCACCATCAATTCTTTATCAGCTAAATCTCTACTTTAGTTCGCTTTCTATTGTGAAAAGAAAAAAAGCCACAAAACAGAATGAAACAAAACAAGCTGAACAGACTTTACCTACTACAAGAGAAGAAGACTCTTCATTTGATGATGAAGCAACAGCTTGAAAACTGTGAAAATACTTTACCTATGAAGAGAGGTAAAAGTTGCATTTCAGTACTATGACCCATAGTATTGCAAAATTTTAGCAATTGTCAAAAAATTGAAACTTTCCATCAGAATATACAGGAATCTATGAGAATTAACGGAAATATGTGGAAATAATAAATGGGAACAAAGCTGGAATAAATAAAAAAAACCTGACAGTTGGCCCCTTTGAAAAAAATTATTTATTTATTTGAAACTATCATTAATTTGTATGTGTTATTTATTATTTGTCTATGCCTTACATGCATGTCTCAGTTTTCATGATTCAAAGTTGGAGAATGTCTTCAAATACACCAGTAGCATGGAAGCCATTTGTGTCTGTCTATGCTTGCATAGACTTACTCCCTTAACAGGGATTTCAAATTTTGAAGTCGATTTAAATATGTTATAAATAATATTGACCATAGCTATACAATACTGACTATAGAACCAGATTCAATGCAAGTAAACGTGAGTGTACTTGTTGCTACATAGGGTTTGTTGCATACCATGTGAAGAAACCGGTAGCCACTATTGTGCCATGGCAGGTTTCTCTACAGCAAGAATATCTGAAGATTGTTTCCCAATTCTGTGATTCAGTTTATACAATCAAGACTACATCTGGCAACAAAGTAGACAAGCCACATTGATAGAATAGGAACCTGTCTCTGAATGACCTTTTCCCATTTGGATTATTTGTATCAGTGCATGTGTGGGTGGATGTGTTTGTGAGTATGAAAATTAGTCACCTGGAGGTGTCAACTTGAATGTTGAAATGGTGGAAACCACCACACATTACCCAAAAACAGCGAAGAGAAGGTAACCTTGGTTCCCAAAGGCCGCAGCAGCCCTAAGCACCCTGACAGAATGGCCATATGCAAGACAGAGAGGTAGTGTGGCAGTGAAGCATATAAGCTGCAGTCCCAGGTCCAAAGAGGCACAGGGAGAGACGCAGGGCACCAAACCTCTGATCCAGCCCTGCAGCCACATTCCCCATTGCAGACCAAGCCCAGAACTTAGTGACCCTGCCCAAACTGTCAGGGACTAGACTGCCCAGCACTGAGGAAGAGAACACCCCAGCCACCTCTACACTCAGAGGTACCAAATAAGGGAGGAAACATTGCCATCCCACCCCAGGAAGGCCCAACTAAGCACTACCAAAATCCCCCAAACATGAACCCATTCCACCTCACTCTTGCCCCCACACTCCTACCCCAGTCCTGGCGGCTGCAGTAAATTTGCCAGTGCACTGAAATCATTCAAAAACTAATTCAAAAGCAAAACCCTGACACTTTGTAGACTGCTGCTTTTAATTAAAAATCCTATCATATTCAGAAAGTCAGTCAATTTTTTGACTTCAGCTCAAAGTAGAAATAAAAATTACCTTCGCATTTTTATCTCACATAATTTTTTTCCACTAATAAATTCTGTCGTTTTTAGCTTTTCATATTTTACAGCAAATTATCTCCAGCAATAAGAGGCTTGGCGCTGAATAATAGGGTAGTGCTGCCTCACAGTAAGAAGGCCCGTGGTCCAATCTAGTATTGGTGCATGACTGTCTGTTCTTAGGGCCTCTGTGTTGGCCTGTGATAAAATTGCAATTTTTCCACGGTTTACCCCGCCTGACTACCATTGACTAGAGATGGGCACATGCACCCAGCAAACAAGGATTAGGGGGATATAGAAAATGGATGGACAGATATTTGATTTGGCTTGGAACTCAATGCAGACTTAAAATAAAATGGAAAACAAAGAGAGAATTTTGAAGGTGAAATAAAAGTGCTGAAGATCAGGGAATTCAATGCAAATGAAAAAGAATGCATTTCTTTCATACTATTTAGAGTGTCAATTATTATTTTTTCACTATCAAGTGTTGTTTTACTTTCAAGATAAAAATGTTTATGTCAATATTTCTTTTCAGTTTCATTTTTAAGCTGCCATCGTTTTAGCCCAATACCCAATTGGAAACAACTGACGGGCATCAGAAGCAAATCAACAAATGGTTAGATTAAGATTACATTAGATTGTATCCACTTTTTTAAACATCTCTACAGTAAATTAGGTAATTCAGAGTTGTTGTTTTTTCTGTAGTAAAAACTTAAAGTTTTTTCAGAACAAAGGGAAACATAAATTCACAAAACATAGAATGTACGTCTTCTCCAAAGATCTCATAAACCACAATAAGGCCCTTTTATTGAACTTTTTAAAAGTCCTCAAAATCTGAATCTAAAGTCATGAGAATGTTACAGATTTGTAGCATCAACTAAAGAGACATTGCTGGCCTGAGGTATAAAGCCAGCTGTACACACATACTGATGGATCTCAATACTCAATACAGTTATGATTTTAAAAAATATTTCAGAAATGTAATCCAAAGAGGCATTATACCCACAGTGTGTTTGAATGTTTTTTTTTCTGAAATTTTGAAAATTATGAATGAAAATCAAACTTCATTTATTCAAAAGGTAAAAATAAACATTAAACCAATAAAAAGGGTTGAAGTTATTCCTGTTGCTTGTACACCTTTTTTTCCACAAAACCTTTTCCTTCCACTCAACATTTTATTAAGATGCTTAAATACAATCAAAGCAATTAATATAGACAACCAGCATCTTTAGCAATGTCCTTTTGAAACTTATCTTTTTCTTGAGGAGGGTGTCAATGAGAGTCTGGTGATAATTTATATGATCAATTATATAAAGTATCAAAACGTTGTTTTTTTTACACAGCCTAACTTGACAGTTGTACATGTACATTAAATTATAATTTTCTGAGACAACATTTTGTGTTTTAATCAGTCATCAGAAATAAACAGTAATATATCACTAAACATAGAAATATCAAATATGTTTGTGTTCAATCTAGGTAAAGTAATGCATGAGTTTTACTTTTGAAATGGAATTGGGTGGCAAAGGAAACTCCACTTTGGTCAACAACTTTAACCCCAGATACTATTATTACTATCAAAATACTTTTAATTTTTTTTAAACCCTTTTCCCTTTGGAAACTTTTGACCAATAACTGATTGAATATTGATTATGAAAAAGACTCAAACCACCTGCATCTTGCTTTAAATTGTCAATAAATTTGTATTATTTGGAAAGGATAAAAAAAAGATCTTACCTGTGTCACCCAGTCATGATGAACCTTCCACTTAACAAATGTCACATTTTTGGAAAGCACAGCATTTCTAATTGCAATATTAGGCACGTTTTCAACCTTTGGTAATCTGTTCCATAATCTGTGAAAGGAGAAGTTCAGTTATACATTCAGGTATGAAACTAATCTTCTTAGAAACTCAGCCTCACACACCACATAATGTGTGTTTGATTGGTGAGACCTGCAGAGAAGCTAAGGTATAATTTTCCATCACATACTGTGTTCATGTGGACGTGGCGACATAATGCTCGGCTCTACTTTTCTATTATCAGGTCTCATACTAATTTTCTGCATAGAATCACAATAACTTATTAGCCATGGGAGACATGGCATGGGTCAAGCTAGTGAGTCTACTTCTAATGCCTCATGTTAACAGCTGATGAACACTTTTCAACAGATCCTCAAAGGCTTTGGGGGAAAAAAATGCAAATTGGATGCATTAACAACTGGTTTAAATCAACTTATGTCTTGGAGTTCAAAGAAAAAAGTCAGACATTCAGCTCAGTATGTTTTTTTTAGTAACAGCTATATAGTAAAATACTGATATTTAGGAGTAATGATAATTGATATGAGAAATGAGAAATGATAATAATGAGAAATGATAATTCTTGCGTCAGAAATGGCTGCATCTTGAGAATATATCAAATTATGTCAAATATAAAAACCACAGGTGATAGTGTTCCTTTTTTGGCAGATGTCATGTCCAGATTTATTTTAGATCTAATTGTTGGATATAAGGTTCTTACTTTATTTGGTTACTTTATAAGGTATATAGTATACTTTATAAGGTTCTTACATATTTCTTAGTTTTCATATTGTGTGCTTTCAGTTATCTCAATGTTTTCCAACTGCTAACAGTCCTGAGATCATGGCTCCTACACACAGTAAACTGCCTTTTCACCTTCATAAACATTGTTTCTAGAATATGGAAAAAGTTGTCCCTAGAGATTTCTGAAAAAACTAATTATTACTCTCCTTTTTTGAAATCTTGCATCTCAAACACTTTGTAATCCTGTTAATTGTTTTTAAAGTTTTCCTTTGTTTCAGTTTCTATCTGCAATGCTTTGATGGTCTTTTCTGTCAGTGGGCATCACAATAATAATAATAATAATAATAATAATAATAATAATAATAATAATAATAATAATAATAATAATAATAATAATAATAATGAGAATAATGACTTGATAAAAATGCCCATTAAGCAAATTATTTTGGTATATATATTCTTTATGTTTTCATGATTATTGACTGTTTGGCATTTTTGGGTTTCTCCTGGGTTGGTTTTCTGACTATTTCTTTGTTTTCAGCTTGGATCTTGTTTCCTTAGCTCATTTCTGTATTTGGTTCTTAGCTTATTCTTGTACTGTATTTCATTGGTGTATTTCCTTAGATTAGGCTATGTTGAGCATTCATCCCTTTAATATTTTTTTAGTCTCCTCAGCTTCCCTAGTTAGTCTCCTTTTGCTCAGTCTGTTCTGCCTCCTCTCCCAGCTGCACCAGGTTAGTAATCACCCATCTGCATCTTGCCAGTAATCAACTTCCCAGTATTTAAGCCTCCTGAATACTACTGTTGTTTACCCTGTTTCCCTGTAACTCAGTTCGTGTTCCATGTTCTGTTTCCGTCTCAGTTTTGTAAGTCTCTTTTTTTCAATTATTAAAGCTCAATGCACCACTAGTGGTTCTCTGCGTTTGGGCCTTTTACAAACCCTTTAAACCATTACAAAAATTGCTGTAGCAATTCATAAAAACAAGTATTTGTTTTTAATTGTGTTGTTAGAATATCAGCTGTTAAATCTTGTAGAAGTTTGTTTCAAATGTCTCTCTAATTGCCATTGCCTCCAGCCATGAAAGCTTTTGAAGATTACTTTGCTTAAGAATAATCAAACTCAATACAAATGCAAATTAATCCACCACTTATGTCTCTTACAATTCTGATTGCGGAATAAAAATGTATAATGGGGCTAAACGAATATTAAAAAAGTAGTAGATTCTCATAAAAGCAATGTTACCTGAGGATGTCCTCAGCAGTGGACAACAAAATGATGGTAACACATCCCTGAAACACAAACACAATAACAATCTCCTTTGCAGATCTTGCAGTTTTAAAAAGTTGACAGAGATACCAAAAACTGCACTCAGTTAAGAGTAAAACTGTTTAATCATAATGTCTGACCCCTTTTTGTAAATGATGTAATCAGAGAAGCAGAAAAATGGAAGTATTTGCAAATTCTGGTGTTTTCAATAATTCTGGACTTATGTATTGAAGTGCAAACTACTTCGACGGATTAGATAAACTATATATTAACTTGCCCTCCAAATGGCACAACAGGCTTAGAAGATATAAAACAACTTTAAGACAAAATCTCTTCTGTACATCTGAGTAAAGACTCCCTTTACCATGAACTGTGTGTGGTTGTGTCCGTGCATGTTAGGTTAAGACATGCCTATTTGTCTCTGGGTAAAGTGACCAGAGAGTAGCCAAAACTGGAATGTCAGTGAAAAAACAATGTTACTCAATTGCAAGCAAAATGTATGCTGAAGCGAAACTATTTCTTAAAGTACAACTTTTTACTTCACACCTCTGCATATTGGTTATGTAGTTTAAATGGTAAAAAAAAAAAACATACCTCCATGTCTCCATAAAGTAAACAACATTTATCAGAGCCAATATAGCTGCATAAAGAACAAAGAAAATAAAAAAAAACATTAGATAAAGAACTGCAGAAGAGTTTTAAAGATTTTCCTCTGCCACTCACCTGTAGTTTAAAGTTAAAGGTATTGTTTCCAAGCCACTGATCTGACAGTAAGGCTCCAAATTGGAAAGCTCATAGAACTGAATCTCTTCATCCCTGACAATTGAAGTATTTCAACAGATTAAATATAAATCCAACCTCATTAATAAAAGAATTCAGTGAGGTCAATAAGAAGTCCTCACCCTGTTCCGATCATCAGCTTGTTGTACTCTAACATCAGAGTGAAATCAGTTACCCACTTTGACCTTCTTTTGACAGGTCCCTCATTCTACAAAATGTAAAGTTCCTATGTTAAAAATGTCTTAAACAAACATATGGTGAGCTTTGATTTAAAAGCATTACAATGTATTATATCAGTACTGTTTTCAACCACTAAATTTATTAACTATAGTGTTTTCAGAACTGAAGAAGCCTCTTGGATAAGAGACGAAACGTATTCAAGACAACAAGAAAAGTCCAGGTACCTTCATTTAAACTCTCAAGAATGTAGTATTCATTGAAATAATAAATCACTAATCATATTTGACTAATAACCTGACATCTTTATTCATGACTTTAAAAGTCTGTTGCGTTAGCATGGATAAGCACACTGGCGTCTAGTAATAGGACATTTATGGGAAAGCTATAACACAAAAATCAAAATTTGGCTACATAAATAACTGTTTCACTTTATTAAAGACATGCTAACAAAACCAAAGAAATTTGTTATTTCACCCTTTTGGGATGTCATACATTTGTATTTCTGATCAGTTTATTTCCGACTTTTTTAGTATGAAGACGAGTCCCTGAGTTAAACATTTTGTACCAACCATGCATCAGTTTGTATCTGCCTTTAGAACTTTTTGTAACAGGCTTCACAGCCAGTAACTTAATCTATCTATAAGGCCATCGTTTGGAGAAAGGCTGAAAAGCCTTGAATCATTGTAATATACACTACCGTTCAAAAGTTTGGGGTCACATTGAAATGTCCTTATTTTTTAAGGAAAAGCACTGTACTTTTCAATGAAGATAACTTTAAACTAGTCTTAACTTTAAAGAAATACACTCTATACATTGCTAATGTGGTAAATGACTATTCTAGCTGCAATATCTACATAGGTGTATAGAGGCCCATTTCCAACAACTATCACTCCAGTGTTCTAATGGTACAATGTGTTTGCTCATTGGCTCAGAAGGCTAATTGATGATTAGAAAACCCTTGTGCAATCATGTTCACACATCTGAAAACAGTTTAGCTCGGTACAGAAGCTACAAAACTGACCTTCCTTTGAGCAGATTGAGTTTCTGGAGCATCACATTTGTGGGGTCAATTAAACGCTCAAAATGGCCAGAAAAAGAGAACTTTCATCTGAAACTCGACAGTTTATTCTTGTTCTTAGAAATGAAGGCTATTCCATGCGAGAAATAGCTAAGAAATTGAAGATTTCCTACAACGGTGTGTACTACTCCCTTCAGAGGACAGCACAAACAGGCTCTAACCAGAGTAGAAAAAGAAGTGGGAGGCCACGTTGCACAACTGAGCAAGAAGATAAGTACATTAGAGTCTCAAGTTTGAGAAACAGACGCCTCACAGGTCCCCAACTGGCATCTTCATTAAATAGTACCCGCAAAACACCAGTGTCAACATCTACAGTGAAGAGGCGGCTGCGGGATTCTGGGCTTCAGGGCAGAGTGGCAAAGAAAAAGCCATATCTGAAACTGGCCAATAAAAGAAAAAGATTAAGATGGGCAAAAGAACACAGACATTGGACAGAGGAAGACTGGAAAAAAGTGTTGTGGACGGATGAATCCAAGTTTGAGGTGTTTGGATCACAAAGAAGAACGTTTGTGAGACGCAGAACAACTGAAAAGATGCTGGAAGAATGCCTGACGCCATCTGTTAAGCATGGTGGAGGTAATGTGATGGTCTGGGGTTGCTTTGGTGCTGGTAAGGTGGGAGATTTGTACAGGGTAAAAGGGATTCTGAATAAGGAAGGCTATCACTCCATTTTGCAACGCCATGCCATACCCAGTGGACAGCGCTTGATTGGAGCCAATTTCATCCTACAACAGGACAATGACCCAAAACACACCTCCAAATTGTGCAAGAACTATTTAGAGAAGAAGCAGGCAGCTGGTATTCTATCGGTAATGGAGTGGCCAGCGCAGTCACCAGATTTGAACCCCATTGAGCTGTTGTGGGAGCAGCTTGACCGTATGGTACGCAAAAAGTGCCCATCCAACCAATCCAAATTGTGGGAGCTGCTTCTAGAAGCGTGGGGTGCAATTTCTCCAGATTACCTCAACAAATTAACAGCTAGAATGCCAAAGGTCTGCAATGCTGTAATTGCTGCAAATGGAGGATTCTTTGACGAAAGCAAAGTTTGATGTAAAAAAAATCTTATTTCAAATACAAATCATTATTTCTAACCTTGTCAATGTCTTGACTCTATTTTCTATTCATTTCACAACGTATGGTGGTGAATAAGTGTGACTTTTCATGGAAAACACAAAATTGTTTGGGTGACCCCAAACTTTTGAACGGTAGTGTATATGTTTAATTAATCAGACGCCTCGTTTGTCAGATTGAAAGTAACTTTTGAAAAGAACAGCCTTATAGTAGGTATTAAACACACTTTTCATTAAGCCCAGATCTCTGTATAAAAATGTTTTATTGATTTAATGTAATATTCTGATCTGAAATGTTTTTTTTATTCACCTTAAGTGGAAATTCATTATAATTAACAGAAATAAAGGCTTGAAAACATAAATTTGTGTGTAATAAATCTATAGAATATGTTTCACATAGTAAATTGAGCTACTGAAATAAACGTTTCACTAAATTTCTAATTTATTGAATAGGTCTGGATATTTGTGTTGTAATCTTTGGATGTTATGGTGTTTTTGCTTTGTGAGATTTTTTCTTCCTATTTCTTTAGGTGTTTGAGAAGAGATAAAAAGTATATTGCACAAATAAATGAAGCAATTAACATTCCAGATACAGTTCTAAAAGTTAGTACATACAAACATGTGCTTGGTCCTTTGAGGTTTAAGTTTAGGACTCCATTGACAAACAAACCCATCCTCTTTTACTGTTAACACGGTGCCATCTTGGGTGGAGTGGATGTTGACTATAGGAACGCCATGCCCACCGTCGCTCATGGTGGCTGGCAAATGAAAGGCCACCTGTTTGCTGCGTCTTGCAGTTTCCTCCTTCGCATTGTACTGCTCGAGCAGATAGGTGGAGAACTCCGTCTGAATCACACATCACATGCCTGTTAGAGTTGATCATTTTCATTAAGCCAAATCTTTGTGAACAGTCAGCTTCTTTATTTCAAACATGGAGATATATTTTAAAATATTTATCTACTTCTACCTCACACGGCACTCTGCAAGTGTGCAATTACGTACTGCTTTTTCTAAATTCAATTCAATTCAATTCAGTTTATTTATATAGCGCCAATTCACAACAGATGTCATCTCAAGGCACTTAACAAGAAGTCATTTCAATACAATTATACAAACATTCCAATCAGTTAAAAAGTTTCCTATTTAAGGAATCCCAGCAGATTGCGTCAGTCATTGGCGTGAGGTTGGGCAGATTTCCAACCACAGCAATCCTTCAGCAATCCCTCATACTGAGCAAGCATGTAGCGACAGTGGAGAGGAAAAACTCCCCTTTAACAGGAAGAAACCTCCAACAGAACCAGGCTCAGTAGGAGCGGCCATCTGCCACGACCGTCTGGGGGTTTGAGAAGACAGAGCAGAACACATCACAAAATATCTTACAAGGTAAAGTGGAAATCCTTCAAAGTATATTTAAGGTTCATCCTACCAATAAGTGATTCAAAAATACAAAAGTACAAATTATATTCAGTGATCTTGACACTACAGAGACAGTTGTATCCCATGGTACTATGGTGATGTCTGTTCCAGTTACACTTGATCAATAAATCCCGACTGAAAAATTGTTGCCAAGATTCCTAAAGATTTCTTCCTTAGTGTTCTCCATTATACACAAACAGACCTTGAATATAACTCACCCATGAAATCTTTCCTTGATCAGAGTGATCAATCTTTTTAAACAAACTATGAATCTGTTCATTACTCTGTGAAATACAAAAAAAAGAAAAAGAAAATGTGATTTTTGTTCTTTACAGTGCTATGATAAAACCACAAACTGCAAAACATTTGATTGGGATTTTATGTGATGAACCAACACAAACTAGTGTTTGATTGTGAAATGAAAACAGGACAAAAATCTGAAAAGCTTCATGTACATTTGAATACAACCTCTTTTGGGGGTATGTCTCCAGATTTGTACTTATGGAGACAGGTTTTTTTCTCTTTTTAAAATAGCTCAAGCTCAGTAAGATTAAATAGAGAGCACCTGAACAGCAATTCCCATCTCTTGACAAAGATTCTGAATTAAATCAAGATTGTGCAATTCTAACATATGAACATTGCATATCAAGCTGAAGATGAACCACTCAAACAGCCTCAACCCTTTTGACACTACCAACAGATTTTCCTTTAATATTACTCAGCATTTAGCTAAATCTAACTTCCCAACAACCCTCCTTATTCTCCCTGACCCCAGATATCCCCACAACATGACGCTCCCACCATTGTGTTGTACTGTGGGGATAGTGTGTTCAAGGTGATGTGCATTTTTCTGCCACACAGAATTTTGCATCCAGCTTTGGTCTCCCTTGAACAGAGCACATTCTTGACATGTTTTCTGTGACTCCTGCATGGTGTGTAGGATATTAGATTTATTTTGGGTTACTTTCGATAAGGGCTTTCTTTTCTTGATCTCTGTAGCTCTTCCAGAGTTAATCATGGCGCTTTACTGCTTCTCTGATTAATGCTAAGACCATGCCCTATTAGGATTGCTATTGTAAAATACTTTTTCTTTTTTCAGATAATGGATTAAACAGCACTCTGTGAGATTTCCAAAACTTGCTATATTGTTTCAAAACCTAAGATTTAAACTTATCCATAACTCTGGGTTTGCCCTGTATAGTTGTTCCTTGTTCTTCATTGTGCTGCTTGTTCAACGTTTCATAACAAACATCAGAAGCCTTCGCAGAACAGTAGCATTAATACTGAGATATACACAAGTTGACTTCGTTTATGAGTTATTGACTTCTGACTGTAACTGATTGTTTAAAAGCGATTGAAAACAAACACACGACCTACACTTTTCAGATTTTCATTTGTAAAATATTTTATTTCCTTGTGCTCCACATTTATGTGCTACTTTGCTTTGGTGTTTCACATGACAAAAATCCTACGGAAACAGAAGTAACGATTGTAAAATAACAAAATGTGAAAACATTTAGGCTATTTATTATTCAAACACTTGCCAGGCTGTATGTCAATACTTTCCAAAAGGGTTGCAAAACTATTCGAATTTGGGAATATGGTCAAAAGATATGAAAACAAACAATAATTATCGTCCTACCATGTCAGGCACTTCCAAGCATTTTTTTAGTATATGCCCAAAATTCTTCGCATCAGTGTATCCTGTCCCACTCACATCAGATCCCTTTGTATAAAAAAAGAAAAAAAACATCTTAAAAAGATCTTTCTAGCATTAACTTTGTGTGTAAAATTTTAACGGTGTGACCTTCAAAGTACCTCAAAGGACAATTTCAGTTCCTGGAGATCATCTAACGATATCTTTTCATTGATCTTAAAATGAAAGGTGAAACAGAAGATGAAGAATTAATTACAATTATAACTTCATAAAGCATTTAAGGCACTTGATTAAAGATTTTAGTCAAATATATATTTTGGATCCTCACAAATCCACTCACTAGGCAGTTCATTAAGTTGGAGTGATAAAAGAAAAAGTTAATGACTGCATTTCAATCATAAATAATCAGCAGATATGATCAGGGCTTCACCTGTGCATATCAATGACCCTAACGACCGCATCAGGGCCTTCAGCCAGATAACAGGCCATGCTCTCTGAGTTAACAACTCATCTAAGTTTTTCACCGGTTTCCTAGCAACTGGTCTTTCATCTTCAAAGCTGTTTGATCTACCATTAATAAATAACAGGGATAAACAGCTTAATTCCTCAAGGATGTAACTAGAGCTGAAGTCTCCCCACGGTATTCCCTGAATTTGTAAGATAACTGTTTAATCATTTAAAGTGATGGAAATGGTGAGAGCATTCGCGTAACCTTGACTACTTTCCAAATCCCTTCATAAGAGATACATAACTTTGAACTCCTGAGCCTGCTTCTCTTAATCTGTTGTGGCACATTGCTTGCTACATTAAGCAGGAGAGTGTGACTGACATGTGCAATGGAAACCCAGAAACTTGAGCCATCCATTGGCAACCCGGCCTCCTGCATCATTTTATCGTTCCTGTCAGCTCAGAAGCTCAAATTTGAATTTCCTGGGAACCTTTTATGTATTTGGCTCAACTACAGCCTGAAGTGCTTTGGGGCTCTGGGAAGATTGCCCTGCCTGATGTACTGTCAGGCTGTGTGCAAACTGATCATGAACTTTATTTATGTAAATCAGCAAAGCATTATATCGTTTTCTGATAGCTGAGACTTAGATGGCGAAAAGAAGCACTGCAGCATACTAGTGACATCTTCTGGCTAAAATATGCAGCTCTGCAAAAGAAGGTTCATGTAAGGACTGATTAATAGCAACACCAGTACTACTAAACTGGTAAAACATCTTTGAGACAGAGATTCATATGCTTTGATAAATTCAAAATTGTACCTCAAAGCTCTGAGCTGAAAACGCACATTGCTGCAGTTGTCTCCTGACTTTAGATTCTTCGCAATGTGTGACAGAGTGTCTTCTTTTGTTCTGTTTCAGCAGCTCACGCTCCAGCCATTCTGGCTCCTCCTTATTGTGCTCACCAACACCCAAAAGTCGAGGGGGTGAAAAGTCCTTTGCTTTCTCACGCTGACCCCCAGGTATTTTCCTTATTCTCTGCTCCGTACCTCCCAGTTCAGAGAGGATGCTGCAGGATTTCACATAATAATCAGATGTGTGTTTGTATCTCCTGATAAACTTCACTGCAAAATTTTTCATTGTGAATTTACAGTAAATTACTGGATAAGTTTTGCATGACTTTCACAGTAAGGATTACAGTAAATTACTGTGAAATATACTCAGCAATTTACTGTAATTTATTTCTTTGATATTACAATGCAACTTTACAGCTTCACTGACAAAGCAATAACTGGGATATTACAGTAAATTACTGGGGAATTACAGCCTTTTGCTGTATATCATTACAACAAGGCCCTGTGCTTTTACAGTGTGTACTGTGAAAGTGATGTACAAGTTGACAATAATTTACTGTGAATTTACAATGTATACTGTGGAAGTCATTCTAAAATTGTCCAGTAATTTACTGTAAAAGTAATACAGATGAAGCTTCCATTTACTGTGAATTTACAATCATTGTACAACAAACAACTCTGAGGTAAAGTCAATGTTAGCCCAATGGCATATTTATTAACAAATGAATATTTTTCAATGTACAGCAGATGCCAAGAACTTAAAGAATTCAATATTCAACTTTTCTAGTCATAAAAGCCATCTTAAAATGCAGGAAATGCAGAGAAAATGGGCAAACTTGCAATTCAACAACCTGTCTCACAATTTAACCATTCAACTAGCTGTGTCACAATAACAGTAATGGACAGGGTGGGAATGAGTCCTTCATGGCAAGATAAGAGAGGAAGGGAGACAGCGATAAAGGGATGTCATAAAGGGCTCAGGGGCTCCTCTCAGTCTCAAACATTATAATGAGTCCACACGCAACAGCATTGTGTAAAAATCTTGTAGTGGAAAGTTGCCTTAAAAAAAAGAACTAGGCTACTCAAAACTGAGCCAAACAACTACTGCTGCAAAAAAACCTATGATGCCCACTCAAAGTCAATAAGTTTCCTCAAAAGGGTGCTCACATGAGGGTTCATGGTTGCCCGCTTCTTGGTCTTTGAGTCTCTTTCAGGATTGATGCCCAGGAAGCACCTGTTAATAAATAAAGATAGTTTCAGTTTTAAATAGACTTACAGTATGTATTGCACGCAGCATTTATCAAGATGTTCACCTGTGCTTTTTCCCCACACCAAACCCTAATAGATTTATAATCCAAACTTGTTAGATCAGGTTTGCCTGAGGCAAAGTGGTTGATTTTCTACTATGAGAAGCCGTATCAATGTGCGCCGCCACTGAAATGCGTCTCAAGACAATCATGGAGTTGGAAGTCTGTACTATAATGTGAATTACAAGATTAAATGTGATCTTTATAAAATACCTTTAAATGAACTCCAGCGTTGACGATCCAGCAGCAGGATAGTCAAGGTTGAAGACGTAATAGCTGCTGAAGAAAGCAGCTACTCCGTGTATAAAGAAAGGGTGTGGGCCCATCACAACATGTCCCTTGATGGATATAAGCCATCCAGAGGGCTTCATCATGTTACCTGAAATGAACAGATACATTATGAATGAGCACTTTGTGATCTGCTTCAGATACAAAGGGCTATACAAATGTAATTCTTATTATAATTATGTATTGTAGTCATGTAGATTTCTAAAATGAAAACTAAATAATGAGTTAGAAATGTTGATACTAGATCAAAGTAACATTACCTTGAATGATCAAGCAGGTGGTGCTGGGGAGTTCTGCAGTATTGACATCTGCAGCAGTGGCACATGGCTGTAGTAACACACAATAGCATGGATTTAGGATAAGGTAGTAAATCATACAAAGTAAATGTTGATAATGTAATCACTCATTTTGCATTTTAAATATTTGAATAAAAAAACTTACATCAACTTCAAGAGTCAAACTCTCTTTGTTGACTTACCCCCAAAAGCTGTCTCTATATGGTCCTAAAACAGTCAAATTCCTTCTTTTTTTTAAAAATATATAATCCTTGTAAAATACGTCTTTGGGTTCGTAGACCAACTTATTTCCCACATACCCGCTAAATTACTCCGTGCTTTTATTTGGAAAGTGTAGCGGAAGTTTTATTTTTGTAACTCCGCGCCTGTATTCCTGTTTAAGCTTCGCTTCGATGAGATTAGCTAAGATCTCCGCTGGAAAAATAGTTTTAATGGGTCGTTTGAATCGCTAAGTTATTGAAGTTAAACAGCTAACGGTTAGCCCAGCTAATCTATGAAAACATCGACTAATTACAAAAATGTGCTCTCATAAATAGTAATGTTCGTCCCGTCATTTGTTTTACAAACTTAAAAAACACTAGATTTGTCTAAACGGTAATAGTGACATGAAAAACTATAGCGAAACTCGCGACATTACTATCATTACTACTATTAGCAAATGCTGTAAGAGAACTTTCAACAATTTCGGGCACTTGCTAACAAAATATGAACTGTGTCATGCAATAAACGTTCATTTTATAGTAAATATTATCATATTAAAATAACATGGATGTAAGTGCTGCAAACAAGCATGCTGCTTACCTTTTCCATTCAGCCCAGTAGAGAAGAGGGAAATGGCGCCTTCAGTTCAAAACAGTAGTTGGTTATGTCATGTGACTTCCCAGGGCATATTTCAATACAGTATTTTACTGTAATAATACTGTTTAATGCTGTGAAAGACTTGCGTTTTTTTACTGTGTTGCTGTGATATTACATGTGTTGCTATATTACAGACCTTGCTGTGATATAACAGCAGGTTTTAGATTGCAGGATTTTACAATAAAATAACAGTAAAATTATGTAAAATCCAAGGATAATGTAGTTTTTACAGGTATTCATTGTGATATTACAGGGAAACTTAACTACAACAATTTACTGTAAAATAATACAGTTAATTATTGTGAAATGCTGGTAATTTCTAACAGTGTTGCTATGGCCCTTATTTAAAGTAGATGAAAGAAGTTCATGATGACAGTCAGTGTTTGTTCAAACCTTTTTAAGGAAATTGAGTCTCATCATTTTTAACAAAAGAAATATGCAACAAATGTTTAAATACCCCTTAAACTTTTTCACATTTTCTCATATTACAGCCAGAAAGACTTGTGTTTTAATTGGGGTTCTATGTGCTCAGCCAACACGAAGAAGTTCATATGAGGTAAAAGGCAAAGGACACATGATTTTCAAAGCTTGTTTTGCAAAAAATATATATAACATGACCTAAACACGCATCAGGAACAAAACAATATGCCAACTATGGAACAACAACAGTAACAAAAAAGTCTAAGTCCCACAGACAGTGACAGGGTTAGGTTACAAAAAAATATCCCACTCTTTGAACATCTCACAGAGCACTGCTCAGTCTATCATCAGTAAAAATAACAAGCACAGCACAACAGCAAACCCATACCAAGACAGACCGTCCAACTGAACTAACAGGCCAGACACGGAGAGTATTAATCAGAGAGTGAGCTATAAGGATCTGGCCATCAAAATCTCAATAAAATACATTTAAGATTGTAGTAGCATGACAAAATGTAAAAAAAATAAAATAAATAACAACAAGGGGTGTGAATACTTAAGCAAAGCACAGCAATTACAATTCTCTGGAGATCAAACTTCCTTCAGTTCTGCTTATTGCTTAAGGAACCATGACAACATTAAACATGTCCTTAGATTTAAACAGAAGCAAGATAAGGCCCCAGCTTTATTTGTTTTATTTATCAACTAAATAATATCTAAGAAAAAAATTCTAATTAGAAAATCTTTTTCTCACATGTGATCTACAATATCATGAGAATGAAGAATACCTGGTCATATGTTTGCTTTCCAATCTTCCTGAGGCTGAAGAAGGGCGAACGTTTTTCTCCAGTTGCATTCTTGCCAAAAGTCTTTACTGCTGTTGTGATCTAAAAATTAAGGAACAGAAAATTTCTTTAGGCCCTCCACCAAACAGCCATTAGACAAATAGATTCCACATTTGTCTACCTGACACTGGTTCTAGCATTACACCTGAGCGGAGCAGGTGGTAGATGGTAACCAAGACACCAAGGGACAACTGAAACCACAAAACTCAAAGCATGGCCCCTCTACACACAGAGGCATAAATAGTTATCAAAAGAAGGAGGTAAATTGGACAGATTTCTTCTCCCCTACATGCACACAGGTTACTATCCCATTACATAATTCAAAGACATGCTCGATATACAGTCCTTTGAAAAAGTACTCGCATCCCAAGAACAATTCCATTTTGTCTGACCAGAGGCAAGGCAAGGCAATTTTATTTGTATAGCACACTTTCAACAGCAGGGTAATTCAAGGTGCTTTACATGATTTGGTGATTTAAAAGAAACACATAAAAGAAACACACATTACACATGATACACAATAAAGCAAGAGAAAAAGAAAAAGAAAAAAAAAGCAATAGAGCATGAACACATTTCATACATATGACATCAAGCATTTACTCAAAGGCAATTCTAAACAGGTGGGTTTTTAGTCTCGATTTAAAGCAGTTCAGAGTTTCAGCAGCTCTACACTCGTCAGGAAGTCTGTTCCAGATAAGGGGAGCATAAAAAGTGAAAGCTGCTTCTCCATGTTTAGTTCTGAGTCTAGGGATGTTTAGTAGGCTAGAGTTGGAGGACCTGAGTGGTCTTGGTGGTTGGTACCATGACAACAGATCTTCAACATATTTTGGTGCTAAGCCATGTAATGATTTATAAACTAGTAAAAGTATTTTAAAGTCTATTCTCTGAGCTACAGGGAGCCAGTGTAAGGACTTTAGAACTGGGGTGATGTGCTCTACTTTCCTGGTTCTAGTGAGGACGCGAGCGGCAGCGTTCTGGATCAGCTGCAGCTGTCTGATTGACTTTTTAGGCAGACCTGTGAAGATGCTGTTGCAGTAATCAATCCGACTAAAGATAAACGCATGGATGAGTTTTTCTAGGTCGTGTTGCAAAATCAGTCCTTTAATCCTAGAGATGTTCTTCAGGTGATAGAACGCTGACCTTGTTATTGCCTTTATGTGACCCTGGAGGTTCAGGTCTGAGTCCATTACTACACCTAGGCTACGAACCTGATCAGTAGTTTCTAGCTGTATTAATTGAAGCTGTGTGCTGACTCTTGATCGTTCCTCCTTGGGTCCAAAAATAATCACTTCTGTTTTGTTTCTATTCAGCTGGAGAAAGTTATGGCACATCCATCCATTTATTTGGTCAATGCATTGATTTAGGGTTTGAATGGGTTCAGAGTCACCTGGTGACATTGTAATGTAGAGCTGAGTGTCATCTGCGTAGTTATGGTAGCTAATGTTATTGGTTGCTATAATCTTGCCTAGTGGGAGCATGTAGATATTAAATAAGAGGGGCCCCAGGATGGAGCCCTGGGGCACCCCACATGTGATTTCTGTTCGTTCTGATGAAAAGTTTCCTATTGAAACATAGAAGTCCCTGTTCTTTAGGTAAGACTCGAACCAGCCAAGTACTGTACCAGAGAGTCCGACCCAGCTCTCCAGTCGTTCCAATAAAATATCATGATCAACAGTGTCAAATGCTGCACTGAGGTCCAACAGAACCAGCACTTTGGTTCTTCCACAGTCTGTATTTATGCGGATGTCATTAAATACTTTGACGAGGACAGTCTCTGTGCTGTGGTGAGCACGGAAACCAGACTGAAAAGCATCAAAACGGTTTGTCATTGTTATGAAGCCATTTAACTGCTGAAACACAGCTTTTTCAATAATCTTACTGATGAATGGGAGATTAGAGATTGGCCTGTAGTTCTGCATTAACGTGTTGTCCAGATTTTTCTTCTTTAGCAGTGGTTTAACAACTGCTGTTTTAAAGCCTGAGGGAAGACACCTGATAGCAGTGATGAGTTCACTATTTGAACAAGATCAGAAGCAATAACAGGAAGAACCTTCTTTAGAAAAGCTGTGGGTAGGATATCAAGACAGCAGGAGGAGGAGCTTAATTGGATAATGATTTTTTTCAAGGCTGTTCTGGTTTAATTCGTGGAATTCAGACATTTCCTCTACATTGTTGTTGATTGGGGATGGCAGTGGTTGTGGGTTCGATATTGAGGTACAGATTGACCGTCTAATTGTTAGAATCTTTTCAGTGAAAAAGCTGGCAAATTTATTGCAGGCCCTGGTAGAGTTTAGTTCAGGGGCTACTGTCACTAAAGGATTAGTTAGTCTTTCCACTGTTGCAAATAGAGTCCGTGCCTTATTAATGTTTCTGTTGATGATTTCAGAAAAGAACGATTCCCTAGGATCTTTTATAGTTAGCTGATATCTATTCAGTCTCTCTTTGTAGATCTCACAGTGAACCTGGAGTCGAGTTTTCCGCCATTTTCTCTCGGCTCGTCGACACTATTTTTTCACTACGTACCAGTGGATTACTTGTCCACTGAGACTTTTTTCTACCTGAGACTACTTTCACTTTAGTTGGAGCAATGGAATCCATGATGTCTGAGATTTTCGCAAGGAAATTATCTACCAACTTATTTACTGAGTTTGAGTTGGGAGATGAGGGGGATGTGGTGGAAGGATAAATACGTTTAAAGGTTTCTACTGAACTGTCCCCTAGAAAATGCTTTTTTATAGTGGTCTTACTGTGGCTGGATAATTTAGCAGAGATGGTACTTTCAAAGAAAATACAGAAATGGTCAGATAACGCAATATTAATTACAGAGATGTCAGAAATATTTAAACCTTTGCTGATAATTAAGTCCAGAGTGTGTCCTTTATTGTGTGTTGGTTGTTTGACATGCTGGATCAGTCCGAAGTTGTGGAGAGTATCACCTAACGTTTTTGCTTGTCTATCTTGGGGGTTGTCGGTATGGATGTTAAAGTCCCCCACGATGATTAGTTGGTCATAGTCGATACATATTACAGAAAGAAGGTCATTGAAATAATTTAAGAAGTTAGAGTTAAGTTTTGGTGGTTTATATAAAGTTAGAAATAAAGCTTTGTTAGGCTCGTTTATCTGGGTGGCTAGGTATTCAAAAGAATCAAACGTGCCCAGAGTTACCTTTTTAAAGTTCATTGAGTTGTGAAAGATGGTGGCTACACCTCCGCCTCGTTTGTGTTTTCTGTTCTCGCTTAAGAAATTATAATTTGGAGGACTGGATTCTATTAATGAAGTTGTTTCGTTATTTTCATCTAGCCAAGTTTCTGATAAAAAAAGGGCGTGTAAATTATGCTCAGTGATGAAGTCATTGATAAGAAAAGACTTCCCGAATAGAGATCTAATGTTTAATAAAGCTAACTTAAGTGTTGTGATGATGGGCAGCTGAACCTTCTGACAGGTTATCAATTTGAGATTTTGTTTAATATGAGAGCGTGTGGTTAACGGTTTATGTTTCCTGCTGCTGATTATCACTGATATAGCCTCAGGGGTGCCGGGTGAATTCTGGGAGACGGTTGGGGTGTATTTATTGCCCGGTTCCCTCAAATATCAAATATCTGTAATAATCAGTGGGGGGAAGCTCCCAGGCTTATTGACACTAGTCCCAGGCGTTTGGTGAAGTCTAAGTTTAGGTGTTAATTGTGTCCCAAATTTGATTTGCTCGTTCAGTCTGTCTGTAAAGTTTCTAAATGGAGACTCATTTGATGTGGCTGAGTCACAGGAAGATGAAGACTTAATCTCTGATGGTTGTTTATCTGTTCGGTCCTGTGGTGTCATCATGACTTGCTGTTTTTGTTCTCTGATATCCATGGGCGCCTCAAGGTCAGCTTTTGGGAGCAAGTGTTTTGCTTTCTGATTTTGATAAGAAAAAATGTTTGCTGCTAAGAGCCTTACTCCGGACCTGTTCAAATAGCGCATTCCTGCTTTGAACAGATGATTCGCACTTCCAAATACTTTGAAATTATTAATAAATGTGAACGACTTCTCAGCTAATTGTTTCTTCAACCATTTATGGAGCATGCGGAGTCTGCTAAATCTTTCATCATTCCCTTCAGGGACTGGTCCGCTGATGAGGATGTTTACGTTAAGTCCATCAAGTCTCTGTAGGAGATCAGAAAAGTCTCTCTTCAGAATCTCTGATTGTCTCATCGCGATATCTGCTGATCCAGCGTGAATGACGAGCTTTTCCAAAGCAGGATGTTGGTCCAAGATTTTAGGGATTTTTTCTGATATTTCTCTCACTGTAGCAGCTATAAACTTTGGTATTCTTGCTACAAAAAGCCTCAATTCCATTAATTGATCCATCTTGTATGATAACAGTCTTTGCCGGGGGCGCTCTTACTTTGTTATGTGTCCGTTTGATGCGGCTGGGTTTCTCCTGGTGGCTTTGACTGGTTCTGGGGGCTGCGTCATCTTTCGGGGAACTCAAGGCTGCGAATCTGTTTTTCAGTGGGATTCCAGGTGGAGAAATACCTCTTGTTTGTGGCTGAAACCTCTTTTGTTTACTTTTAGCAGAAGCGGCAGGTCTGGGTTCAGAGGTTTCTCTGTGTCGGAGTTTCGTTTGTTTTTTCTTCCTCGGAGAACGGGCTGGGGTTGATTTCAAGCGTTTTAAAGCTGGCCAGTTTTCATTGTAGTGCGGAGTTCTGCCGCTCAGACGCCTGTAGGGAGTCTCTGTGGCACGGTTAGACCGATGTAACACAGGGCTGTTTGTATTCAAAGGTAAAGGTAAAGTTGTGTCATTTTGTCCATAATCAGCGTGGAGATCAAAATGAATTTCCAGACGACGTAGCTTCGTTTCAATGCCCTCAATTCTGTGGAGCAGTTTTTCAAAATCCTCAGCTGAGCAAAAACCCATGTTGATAAGTCCATAGAAAAGTAATCCAAGAAGAGATTCTGGTCCAATACAGTAACTCCAGGGGATGGGAAAATAAAGTACCTAAGAAAAGGTTAAGAAAGAAAACAAGAAAAGCAAACAGAAAATAAAATAAAGTGAACGGATCTGGAGAGAGACAGAGAGCAGCTGCTCCTCCTTCAGCAGACAGACAAAGAGCACCTTATTCTACTTGTCTGCTGTATCCCCTACATAACTTATAATAGTAAACTGCACATCAGACTTATGCATTTTTTTCCCTACATTGCTTTTCTTCTTTCCACCAGCTTTATGAAGGATAGCTGCAGCTCCTCCAGAGCAACCCTCAGGTTAATGGTCTTCTTAGCAACCTTGTCAGTTCAGGCAGACTGCTATGTTTTGGTTTGCAAGACATAACCTTTTCAGATGGTGGACTGTACAACACTCTTTGAAATGTTCAAAGCTTGGGATATTGTTTTGTAACCTAATATTGCTTTGGATTTCTAAACAACAGTATCAATGGCCTGTTCCCTGCTGTTCTCTGTCTTCATGATGCTGTTGGTTCACCATCACAAAAGGTAAACGAATATGAATAGAATTCACACATTGTGATTTTTATTTGTAAAGATCTTTTAAATGCATATATTTAATATATTCCATTTCAGAAATACATGCTACTTTGTGCTGGTTTCACCAAGAAAAAAACATTTAAAAACTTTTAAGTTTGAGGTTGGAAAGTTATAAATGTTAAACAGTTTAAGCAGCATTCCTGCTGTTCATACAGTCACATAAAGAAACACTTTATAAAATTAACAGACAGAGATAATTTACTACTATGGTTCAGAAAGGTCCGAGCCAGCTTGATGTCAAATCTAGAGATCCCAGGATACTGTAAAACAGCAGCCTGTTTCTTCAACTTTTTCTGATTTTCTGGACAAGTGTTTTTACTTGAAGCTGCTTTCAAAGCTTCTGCAAATTTAAGAAAAAAATCCCAATTTGAAAACGCCCAACTTTTTAAAGTCTGTGAACAACTTGTAAAATTCTCTGAGCATCAAGGAAAGAAAATTATGCTAACTTTTTTAGGTAAGATTCGTTGTAACTGCTTAATCTCATGGCATCGCAGAGACTTTACAACAGGTGCAAGATAGTTTACTCTCTTTCCATAAAACCTGACATAGGTTGTCTGTTATGTCCCCCTCTGCTGAGTGTAGACGTGTCTTTGAATAACTGTTGGAACTGTAATGGAAATCAGTGATCAGCAAAGAAAGATAAAAACTGATTTATGTTCATGTTCAGTAGTTTTAGAAAATACCTTTAATACTGCAGAGAACTCTCTGATCTGTGTTGCTGTATTGGGATATATTTGCCAAAAGTTCAGGTTCTTGCTTTGGCAGCCAGTAATTGGCTGTCATCATCTCAGTAGGAAGAGATGCCTGTTTGTGAAGACTGTTGCGCAGAAGTACAAACTTTCCATCTCGTTTATTATCGTCATCATGTCCTGTCAAAAAGTCGCTTGGAAAACATAGGCAGAAAACAAGCTAATTGGAGAGGTTTGATTTGAGTGTGTGATTTTACATCTTTATAAGTTACTCCTACAAGACTGAGAAACCACATATAATGTACCTTGAGATGATCCTTTGAAGCCAGGTGTGTAGGTGGAGCAGTACTGCGCTCTTAAGGCCTTACAAATCTCTCCATCAGATGGGAGATCTTTCCGAGGAAAGACTACAGAACAGTGTGGAGCATCCCTTGACAACCTCCATTCAAAAAACGCTTTGGGGGAAAAAAACTGCTTACTTTATAGGGAATGTAAATAAGGACCATTCATCTATTTAAAACTCAAGCTAGCACAGTCTAAATACAGACCTGAGTGGGATGTGGATTGTTTCTTAGATGTCCTGAGGCTGTTCCTGTGCAAATGTGATCAGGTTTACAATGCAGCTTCCAGTAATATTCCTTATTGTATACAAGTTGAGCCAAGAGATTCAGAATGTAAAGAGGACTCTTCAAACGAGGTTGAAACTGGGTGCCTACGTGTGCATTAACATATAGTTCCATACATAAGCAAACAAACTCCTGGCATTCATTCTCAGTTTAGAGGTAGTGCCATGAATTAGTCGTACAGTGGGATATCTGGAGCCAAGTGTGGTTGATAGACAAACTGTCTTCTGTGAGATGTTTCATAAGGGTCCCACCACTTTTTGCACTACAAACAAAACAATGATCGATAATAAAGCTCTGTTAAAGTAATGTAGGCATTTTATTGAGCAAGATAACTGAAATTAGCACCTTGGAATCTATTCTAATTTCTAAAAATTATTAATAGATATCCAATGGCTGCACAGTGGTGGAGTTGGTAGTACTGTTGTCTGGCAGTAAGAAAGTCTCGGGTTTGAATGGCAGGGAGTTTGCATGTTTTCCGTGTGCATGCATGGGTTCCCCCTGGGTACTCTGGCTTCTTCCCACAGAGAAGATTCATGAATCTGGCAGACATCTAGAAAGAGTGGATGGGCTACGACTGTCTGGTTCCTAGGGTCAAACCACTTCTAAGCCTGAGCCTACATAGGAAGCGTCTCAACTGGGCCAAGGAGAAGGACTGAGCTGTTGACCGATGGTCCATGGTCCTCTTTTCCAATGAAAGTAAAGTGTGCCTTTCATTCGGGAATCAAGGTCCAAGGGTTTGGAGGAAGACAGGTGAGGAACAGAACCCAATCTGCTTGACGTCCAATGTGAAATATCCAAAGTCAGTCATGGTTTGTGGCGCAATGTTCGGTGACGGTGTTGGTAAACTTTGCTTTCTCAAATGCAAGTTCAACGCATCAGTCTACCAGAATGTTTTAGAGGACTTCATGATTCCTTCTGCTGAGGATCTGTATGGATATGCAGATTTCATCTTCCAGCAGGACCTGGCCCCTGCTCATACGGCCAGAAGCACCCAAACCTGGTTTGATCCCCATGCCATCACAGTGCTTGACTGGCCAGCCAACTCGCCGGCCCTAAACCCCTTTGAGAATCTATGGGGTATTATCAAGAGGAAAATGAGGAGCACCAGACCCAAAAAAACAGGAGCTGACGGCAAGCATCAAGGAAATCTGGGCTTCTCTAACTCCCTGGCAATGCCACAGCGAATTGAGGCAGTGATTAAAGTAAAGGTATTCCTTATCAAGTATTGAAGATTGACATATCATTTTCAAAGTACCACATTTTTATTGATTTGGTGTGATCCTAATTTTTCTTTTTTTCAGCAAAAAAACTGAGAAGTAAATGGTTTCTCCACAGTATTATAATTTTTTGAAATTCCTGATTTCGTGTGTTTTATCAGCTGAAAGCCCAAAATTATGTACAAATAAACAACTAAATACTTGAAATCGTTTAAGTGGGGAAGCAGCTTTCCATTTATATGCTCCTCTAATCTGGAACAAACTTCCAGACAACTGCAAAGCTGCTGAAACACTGAGTTCTTTTAAATCACGACTAAAAACTTATCTGTTTAGAGCTGCCTTTGAGTAATGCTTTGATGTATCATATGTTTTGTGTATGCTTCTTGCCGTTTTTACTTTATATGCTTTGTAATGCTTTGATGTATCTGTGTATGTGTTAGGATCCTTGTTCTGCTGGTGTTTCTGCTGTGTGTGTGTGTGTGCTCTCCTACCTTCTCTGCAGGGGCGTGGCTGATTGGTGACAGGTGCAGATCGTTTAGGCTCATCATCTCCAGCATTCAAAAGAGGGACAGAGGCTGCAAGCTCATGCCAGATGGTTCTCGCGTGGTAACAAGGCCAACCAATTTCTCCAGAAAGGTTGCTCTTTGTTGCGCTTACTCTTCCTGGTTTCCTCCCAGATCCTCCAAAGTTGGTTTCCTCCTCTGAGCGCCGTTCCTACGTGAAGTCTCCTGGAAACAACTTACCGATCGCTCTGGATTCCCTCCCGGTCAGCTTCTGCTCCGTTACCTCTGCTGGTCTGCCAATTCTCCATCTGCCTGCCCGTCTGCCCGCTCCACCTGCTAACACACACAGCTTAGCACAACATCAGCCTCCACTCACCTCCAGCTTTGGATCTAACTTTTCTCCCTCCAGGATCGGACATCACACTGCAAAAACAGTTGTGTTAAACATGACGTACTAATTTTTAACACGTTCTGAGTGTGATCAGGGACGACACATTAATTTTAACACATAGGAGTGAGACATTTTAACACACAAATTGTGTCAACTTACTTAACACTAAATTGTGTAATTTAAACAAGTGTAGCTTTTTATGTAGTTAAAAGTCTTAACTATATAAAAAGAGAAATAAAGCTTAAAATATTAGCTTTATTTAATCAGCTTAGTCTAAACTGTAATAACACAAAATCACACATGCCAACAAAACCATGGCAAATGAACACAATTGCATTTGTTGTGAACAAGTACAAAATCTATTGGAAGTGGAAAAAAATTGGATGAACCTTTTTGCATTGTTGGTAAAACTTAGTTCTTTAGGCACAATTTAATCTTTCAACGTTTCAATAAAATACCAGTAATCTATAGACTAGTTAAAGAATATAAAACTAATTACCTTGCAATTGATTAGCAGTTTAACCAAACAAAGTTTTCACAGTAAAACCAGATGCATTTTCTGATTCTGTAATTCTTGCATGCTGGGAACAAGACATTTTAAAAATTATTTTTCAAAAACTGCGTTTCCTAATGAAAAACAGAAAATGTATTTACATAGGCAGACCCCTTTTCCATCTGAGACATTTTTGTCGAGTTAAGATTGGAATGGTCTTCCTTTGAAAAACATGTTCAAAAACACAGCTGCTCATCCCATTTTGAAAAACTAAAATATTTTGTACCTTTGGCTTAAATATATTTAATCTGTATTAAAACTCAAAATTAAGCCCAAATGCTTGAAATCAGCGTAATCAGTCAGCCGGATCATTTCATAGTCTTTCGTTTTTTGTACAGCATTCTCATAAAAATGTTCAAAGTACTTTACAGTTATAATTTTCACAAACATCTTAACTGATCCTGTATCAGTTTGTGGTATAATGTAGATCTCACTAAACAAAGGCTCGCCTTTATTGTCCACTTTAAATGGCAGTACAGCACCAGTTTGACCAAGCACACTAACAGAGTGAGCAACATAAACAGTGCTGTTCAAAGTCACCATGTAACGATTTGAGGTTCTCTACAAAATACAAATAATTCTTGATACATCCATCCAAGTTGTTTGATGAAGAGTACATTGTTGCCACAAAAGAAGCAACACAATCACTGGGAAGAGTAGTTGGTAATGGTACCGTTGATATTAAGTTTGATGTTTCCTCAATGTTATATGGGTTTATCCCAGATGTAGCTGATGACCTGTGGGCATGGGCCTGAAATGGCACACTGTCTATAAATGTTGTGGGTGGATGGTCCTGATGAAGATGTTTAGAAAAGGAATTGAAGTTGTGGTATGTCCAAGGACAACCTTCTTGGTTGCAAATTATAGTCAAGTCCTGTCCATCTGATAAGGCATGAATTCCACGTAGATGCTAAATGTTATTTTTTATTTTTTACATCGGTTAATATTGTTTGTATTTTGGACATATGTACATGGTACTGTTTTCACAATGCAGCTTGAAGTTTTGAGAGAAGTTCTAGTACCTTCTCCTTCCCTGTTAGCTGAGATGGGTACCTCGTAGATATATTCGAAGAAGGTGCTCATAGAGCTGAGCTGGGGTGGATAGGCCAAGTTGCAAACCCAGGAGAGCTTGAATAGCTTGTCCAAGGCACATGTCAGGCCATCATTTACAGGCACGGTCACATTATCATTCCTTGCAACAATGATATACTGATGTGTGGCGCTCTTCAGATTGCTGATGCAGATCAACTGTGGTTGGGTCGATGTGCCACCTCAGAGGAGCTGCAGAGAGATGCAATCAGGTTCGAGCCTGCCAGATAAGGCAAAGAATATATGAATTTATGAGATCAAAAGGAACATCCAAAGTAATTTGAAATGTTACAGTGCATTAGAGAAAATTGTTTCGTAAATGTCTTTCCAATAACATACCGGCACAAAATCAACTAGGAATGATATTGCAGATAGTGCAGCAACTCCCAGGTACTGGTGACAGAGGAAGTGTGAGAGCAACCAGCATTGTGTAGCACTTTTCATCTGGAAAACAAAATAGGACAGACGAATGGTACAAATTATTTTTATTTTTTTTAATTAAAGTGTGCTGCGCTTACTGTAAGAACATTTATGGCCTAAAATATCTTAAAGAGAGCATCTAGTTACATACCTTTTCATGTATGTTAAGACAAACGTTTTTATTGTGCCGTACAGAATAATTTGTTGACACATCACCACATATTCAAGGTTCATATTTTTAATAGTTTCTAATTACCAAATATGAACTGTGCAGTCACAATTACACTGCTCTTGGCAGCTGTGGAAATACTGAACAACTAGTCCATGTAGAAACACAAAGCAAGAACGATTTCCAGTTTTACTGGATTTCGTTATGTCCATTCTGCTGCTCTCTGCCGGTGTTATGTTGAGATGTGTTCACACACACACCCACCACCCCCAATCAAAAACTGTTCCACGTCTGCTGAAGGGAAACAGTTTTTGATGGGGAAACACATCTCAACGTAACACCGCTACGAAACAGTAATGCCAATGCATCGTTTGTGTTACCTACTTGGTAACCTTACGAGCTGACATATGATTGGCTCTTGAACCAGGAAGTATTAAGGGCTAGAAACAGCTAACTACGTTCTCTAGTGGACATTTTAAAAGGAGAAAACGTGACAGACACACATCCAGCTAAGAATAAAAAAAATCAGTTTAAATGGAATATTGAACCTTTAATTCTTATTTATTGCTAGGTCTATTGTTATCATGATATGGAATCTACCTTTCGCATATTTTCCCAATATTCTACAACCTTAGATACCCATATCATGAACTATATATTTATCAGTATTATGCAAGTGTGCATAGCCCTGTACCCACAATTTCTGCCACGTTTCATTTTTAACTGTAGTTAAAACATTTGGTTAATGTTGGTATAATTCATTATAAACAAAGATGTTTGGATGGACACATACCATCTGTTTGGTCTTCCATCCCCTCTGTAAGAAAGGCAACATCCCCTCCTTCCATGGTAGCCACTGTTTTCAGTTTTGGAATGATGCTGGCTTCCCTGATGAACAGTTCTGTCTTTCCATTTGTCATTTTTTCAAACTCTATCCACCTTAAATAAAGAGAAATTCTTTTAAGATACAATAAATCAACTGTGTTATCGATATATTTAGCTAAAGATGGGAAATGATGAGGCCTACCAGACTTGGCATGTCCACAAAACGTGGATATTCATTGAAAATTTCACCCATTGTGGGAGTATCCCTCGATATCCATGACCTACGCCTTGTGTATGTCTTTTCCATTGCAGATTTGATTGAAGAAAGGTTCTCTGACGAGGGCCTGAGCCGTTTCATGAGGGTGATCCAGTCATTGCTCTCTGCCACTGGTCCTGTTCTGATTCCCTTTCAGTGTCACAGCTTATCTTCCGCGTTCAGTAAAGACGCTGACCTGCTTCTAGCTTTCGATGGATATTATGCAGTCTCATTTCCAAGAATCCAGAATATGATGATGGATCATAAAAATGCTCCTATGTTGAAAGAAAAATGAGAGAATCCACCAACATAATCTGTTTTAGATCACTGACAATACTCAAAGTGTTAAAACACCGTTAAACATCAGATTTCCACAGCTAAGAATTGTTTTTACAAAAACAGACATTTTGTTTAACTAAAAACACTTGCCAATTTAGGCAAATTCCCCTTACAAATCACCCTCCTTTCCCTTCAACCTGAACATTCAAATATGGGAATGTGGCAATGATACTCTTGGGAAGAGTGAGTTTTTCAGCACTTGTGAGGGGTGAATGGAAGAACAAACATCAAAATCTACGATCTTCCAGCACTATCACCTTTGAACTAAATTAAAGTTGATATACATACATATCTATATATTACATACACACTAGTGAATTTCTGACACTGCCTGAAGACTGCATAGGGCTGATTTTGGACGCGCTAAATAAGCAGAGCTGCCAGTCACACACACGCACAGTTTCACATCAGGAAAAAGTACCCTTTCATTCTATATTAATATGGTTTATATATTAACAAAAAAATGATAAACTTGTTACCTCTCATGGAGTGTGTGACCCGAAAGGGTTTTACTCTTGCCGATTGCTAGTTGTTGCTAACTGTATTTCGATCGGAAGATTGCTAACATGAATAGCAACACATCTGGTTAGCGAAACGATGCTCTTTCAGAATAAAAACACCATTAGCCCCGTTTTAATTATGTTTTATTTTAAAGTATCGCCACAGCGTCTCATATCTCCTTTTCTGCTGCAGTTCCTCCGCCTGCCATCGTGGACCCGTTTTTCCCGGCGATCAACCAGTGACTTTCATATCTGTTATAAATAAACATCTTTTACCATATCCAAAAATACAGTCTGGCTTTCTGAGTCTGTCGCTGCCTTTGAGTCGTTAAAACCCAGCAAACATGACAGTGTGCTTCTTGCTTTATTGCTGTTTTTACTTTATATGCTTTGTCTGTGTTTTACTGCTATTTGTATTTTACCCCTTAATCATGTAAATCACCTTGAATTACCTTGTTGTGTATACAAATAAAATTGCCTTGCTTTGCCTAAGTTGCGGACCCTGAATCTATAATCTATGGAAGTTTAACATTTTGAATGGAATTATGGAAATAAACTTTTCCACGATATTCAGTTTTTTTTTTGTAAATGTTCTGTATATCTTTTAAAAACAACTCCTGAAAACAAATCTCTTCACAAAGGTTTTCTTTTCTGGTTGAGACACTGTTTTTTACTTAGTTTAAACCCTTACATACTGGTCTAACTTGTTTATAGTTTTACAGATTGTGCTCTATTGGCAGTTCTTTTTATGATATTGTTAAATTATTGTTTAAATCTGCTACATTTATTTATATTTTTCTTCACAACACTTTGGTGCAACTTTGGTTGTTTTGAATGTGCTCTATAAATAAATACATTTATGAGTAAAGAAAGTAATACAAGAGCAATAATTAAATATTTTGTCATCGTGTATATGGAAGATGGGTTAGGAGGAGGGGGGGGTATAACTGTGATCATGTTTTTATTCTGGGGGGGGGCGGGTATATGGGGTCATTTTAATCTGTAAAGCACTTTGAGATGCTATTTCGGATGAAAAGTGCTTTATAAATAAAGTTTGATTTGATATCCATCCATTATCTGTACCTGTCCATCCTATGCAGGGTTGCAGGGGGGCTGGTGCCTATCTCGAGCAGTCACGGGGCGAGAGGCGGGGTACACCCTAGACAGGTCGCCAGTCCATCGCAGGGCACGACAGAGACATACAGGACAAACAACAAAACATGCACACACTCATACAGGGCAGGGCAATTTGGAGAGACCAATTACCCGAACAGTCGTGTTTTTGGACTGCGGGAGGAAGCTGGAGTACCCAGAGAGAACAGCGTCAACACATGCATAGGGAGAACATGCAAACTCCATGCAGAAAAACCACAGGCTGATTTGAACCCAGGCCTTCTTGGGGCAACATCGCTACCAACTGCGCTGCGCCACTGTGCAGCCCATTGTGTATAATAAAGAGCAATTACCAAGCAGGATATAACCATAGTAAAGTTAGAAAAGTTTTTAAAAAAAGAATTGTATTTCAAAGCTTTTTTTTGTTAAAAGAACCAGCTATTCCTTGCATACATGTGGCTTACCTTTGGATGCCATGTGCCAACAAGCTTTAGAGTTGTCTCCTTGTACTATTTTGTACTTCAGAGTAATTAATTCCTGTTCATTACCATCCTCAAAAGTTTTTTAAATGTAAATAACTTTTTGGAAAAGTAGGGACACAGTCATAAAAAGAACATTTACTCATTTCACAGTAAATACAGCCAAAACATAAGAGCAGGTCTAATGTGTGACATTACATGATACATTTGAATCATTTTCATAATAGGTTTTTAATTAGGGATGCACCGATATGAAAATTCGGACCGATACCGATGTCCGATATTAATCGCGCTGTTATGGTCGATAACCGATACGCACCGATATGGTATACGGTATATTTCCCTACACTTTCGACACCATGGAAAATCAACCCCACCATCTACATCGCTTCTCTGCTTGAGTTAAACACCCCCACATTCCTGCGCCGCATCACTATCGCTGTCACATGACCAAACATACACCACATGGATAACACCCCCCGAAACACAGGCAGAAACATTAAAAAAATTGAAATAAATAAACATCGGTTGTTAATATCGGCCCTCTGTTACTTATCGGACCGATGCCGATATGTTAAAAAACGCCTAACATCAGCCAATACTGATGTCGATGCCGATATATCGTGCATCCCTATTTTTAATACATTTTTTATATATTTTTATGTCTCATTAATTATTTTTTTTTAAAGATTTTCACCCAGATAAAATAAACAGAAGTCAAATCAATTGATCAATACAAGAGCAATCTGCAGACTCTGAAGCTTTACATAATTTTAAATGTTTAGTTTAATTGTACACATAATGATTTGAGCTTTAGTAACATATTGCAGAGTATTTTGGAGAAAAAATTAAAAAATCAGCTGAAACTGTAGCTTCATCTACCTAATCATACTTTAACTGCTGATATCTACCAGTTTGTAAGAAAATTATGTGAACTCAAAGGATTTTCTTATTTTTGCAATAACAATTAAGATTTTTTATCACTCATGTCCATTTCATATTTATGTTATCTTCTTATTCTCAGAATAATTTCATTTCATAGTTTTATTTATTATTATTATTGTAGTAGTAGTATTCATTTATGCGTATTTTTAGGTATTAATTCTCTTATTTCGGTATCCTCACTTTTTGTTACGAATGCAAATGCAACAACAACAACAACAAAAAAGTATTTCTGCAACAAACTGCATAGTTGTTATTTTTGAGTCATCAGACTGACTCTCAAACTCTCAAACTTCAAGTTTAGCGCCATCGTCCCGTCGTGTTTTGGGCAGCCAACCGCACAAAAAACTGATCTCGGGCCGCGAGTGTCCAATAAGATATCTAAGAAGTTGGCGGCAGCCAATGTCCGATAGCCGGAGCCGAACATACCGGATAAACAGAGGAATCCTCGTAGCGAAAAGACCGCGCACTCACGGTGCTTCTTGTCCCATTGTTTGAGAGGTACAACTGGCCGCAGGGGTAAGCATCCTTAGTACTGTCCTGTGTAGCGCATATGAGTGAAACTCTGGGCTGGTTTACCTTATGCCATGTATGCGTTTGTATGTTTGTCTATGAGCTGGGCTGGATGGGATGCTAACCCTTTTATCAAGCTGGTTTATGATGCTCATTTCACTACGTAGACGCCCAGGGCTGCCATTAGCTGCTACTAACCAGGCAAAGGATACTTAATCCAGGGATAGATTTAAAAGTTACCTATTCGGCGTTAGCAACGTCACCTCATGTGTAAGCAGCTGACAGAGGGGATGTCTCCTCTGTACGCTAGCCCACGGTGCTAGCCTGTAAACGGTAGCTACTTATTGAGACTGTGCTGGTATGTTGAAAGCTAACGCTAGCTGCTGGTTGGATGTTAGCGCTGAGTGGTGCTGAGGCAGCCCGCCTGCAATGAGACAGGCGGAGCATCTTTCTCTGACACTATGCCTACTTAAAAACAACAACAACAAAAAACTTTATAGCAAATAAAATTACAAAATACTAGAGGGAGCGCAAATGCTAGTTATAAAGACGACCAAAAAACAAAATGTTTATGAAATCAACGCCTGTCCTTTTTTAAATCAGTCTAATCAGCCATTTTAATGATTGCCTCTGAAAATGAGCATTCTGCCTAGCTTAGCTCGAAGCTAATGCTACAAGCAAAAGGACACAAAGCGAGAGCGGAGCCATAATGGCTAACGGCTAGCTAATATATTCTGGAGCTGAAGCCTGCTCACAGGATCGCTGTCATCAAGAGACAACATATCAAATATAGCAGCTGCTAGTTTTCATCTAGTTAAAACTGTAAGCACTGTGGAGAACTAAAGCTACAATAAAGACAAGGAGGCTGAAGTTTACAGGAATCTAATCAGGGACCCCTCCTCCTCCTCCATGTTTAAACAATAGATCGGACTGACAAAGCAGGGGGGCAGACAGTTGAGCAAAGGAAAATTTGCATATTCTCACTGTTGCTGCATATTTTTCAGGTGTTTCTTTTTTCCCTCTCTCTCTCTTTTCAGTAAGTCAAGATGGTGAAGGATCCCAAAAAGCCCCGGGGCAAAATGTCCTCATATGCCTACTTTGTTCAAACCTGCCGAGAGGAGCATAAAAAGAAGCATCCTGATGCCACTGTCAACTTTTCAGAGTTTTCCAAGAAATGCTCTGAAAGATGGAAGGTAAATGTTAGAGCTGTGCCAATCTGAGCTTTTTGTGGATGATTTCTAACTCACTGGTTCTTGTAAAGCTCTTACCTGCCTTTTCTGATATCTCAGACTGTTGTTAAAATAATACTTTTCTCCTCTGCTTTCTAGATAAAATAAATAAATGATCTAGATAAAATATGTGAAAACAAAAATCATATTCTCTCAAAAACAGCTCAAAGTAATCAATCTGTACAGAAAGGTCGTCCAGGATAATGGACAAAAGTGTCTGTAAAGGTGAAACTCAAATGAAATACAGCATATCTCCTTTACAGGACAGACTGAAGCTTTTTTTTTTGGTACATGCACTGAATTTTTAGAGCATAATTTAGTCATTTTTTAACATATCGGTATCAGTCTGGTTAGTAAAACTGGGCCGATAACAATAACCGATGTATATTTCCATCTTGTTGCCGTTTTGTGTAGGTGATCTGGGAGGGAGTTGGCAGTGTAGATTGTCGAAGACACCAAAGATTGGTTTGGGCTTGAGACAGTGATGCAACGCAGGATTGTGGGATGTTTAACTGAAGCTGACAAGCCATCTCAGTGCTGTGGTCGTTCTTTCATAATGTAGAAAAGTTAACATTGATATCGATATCGGCCCGAATTTTTTGTCACACGGATCACCAAAGTCACCACCAGGCTGGCTCACAAAAAGCATAGCATCATCGAATTCTGTACAAAATGTAATAATTAAATAAAAAATTGATGTTCTAAATGTATTTTACTGTATGGTGCATTATAAACCTTTTTTTTTAAATGTGTTTTTTTGTTTTCTCAAAGACCATGTCACCAAAGGAAAAGGGAAAGTTTGAAGATATGGCCAAACAGGACAAGCTACGTTATGAGAGGGAAATGAAGAACTACGTGCCCCCTAAGGGCCAGAAAAAGAAGCGATTCAAGGACCCAAATGCCCCAAAGAGACCACCGTACGTAACTTACTTTAAAATCACTTTTTTGTTTTTTTGTTCCACAAAACCGTTGTAACACTCTGTACTTATTTGAAACAACAATTAATCCCACCCCCTGCAGGTCGGCGTTCTTTCTGTTCTGTGGTGACTTTCGCCCCAAGGTAAAAGGTGAGACTCCTGGACTTTCCATTGGGGACACGGCTAAAAAGCTTGGAGAGATGTGGAACGGCTCATCTGCAGAAGAAAAGCAGCCGTACGAAAAGAAGGCTGCCAAGCTGAAGGAGAAATATGACAAGGTGAGTGGCTACTATTTCATTAAAATTAGTCCGGTTCAAATCTGGTGACCATGTTACATTTTTTCAGTACAACTTATAGGTTTTTTTTAAATGATCAAGGCAGAAAACTGTTTTAATCAACAAGATATTTATCCTCTCTGCACAGGATATTGTGGCGTACCGCACAAAAGGTAGAGTGGATTCAGGGCCAGCTGCTGCAGCCAATGATGACGAGGAGGATGAAGAGGAGGGTGATGAGGAGGAGGAAGAGGAGGAAGAAGAGGAAGATGAGTAAATCACATAAAGATGGGACCTGATGTTTTTGTTTATGCTATGTAATCCTAATGTACTCAGTTCGCCATCTTGAATTGCAAGTCAAATCGAACAAGATCATGTGTATATTTAATGTTTTTATGATGTACAGTGTTAATCTTTTTTTTGTAAAGTTAACACTACATATCCTAAGTTTGAGAATTTTCTAGTGGTAGTTCTGTATTCCTGCCATATTATATAACTATTTAGGACTACACATCAGTATGATATTAAGTAGTCTAGGTGTTACAACTCAAAAATGAGATTGATGAGTTGGTAGTGTAACTTTTTTTAATTTTGTTTTTTTGGAAAATTATTTTTTTATGTGCTGTCCCAGTGTCTTTTTATTGTTTTTTGAATACCACTCTAATATCAAATGCAGCTGTTGACATTAAAGAATGTCTTCAATAAAGGTTTCTTTTTTAAGATGTTTATTTCTCCTCCTTAACAGCTACCAAAGACCCAACATGTAGAATGACTTTACGTCTTCCTTCTGGATTTTGTATCTTTTTATTTTAATGGTTGAAAATATAACATCGGAAATGTTAGGTTTTGAACAAAATATTTCACTTAAAGGGGTTGAGCTGGTAGCATCCACTAACTGTTCAGAAATGACCTACAGGTCCTTCTAAAAAAAATTAGCATATTGTAATAAAGTTCATTCTTTTCCATAATGTAATGATAAAAATAAAACTTTCATATATTTTAGATTCATTGCACATCAACTAATATATTTCAGGTCTTTTATTGTTTTAAAACGGATGATTTTGGCATACAGCTCATGAAAACCCAAAATTCCTATCTCAAAAAATTAGCATATCATGAAAAGGTTCTCTAAATGAGCTATTAACCTAATCATCTGAATCAACTAATTAACTCTAAACACCTGCAAAAGATTCCTGAGGCTTTTAAAAACTCCCAGCCTGGTTCTTTACTCAAAACTGCAATCATGGGTAAGACTGCCGACCTGACTGCTGCCCAGAAGGCCATCATTGACACCCTCAATCAAGAGGGTAAGACACAGAAAGAAATTTCTGAACGAATAGGCTGTTCCCAGAGTGCTGCATCAAGGGACCTCAGTGGGAAGTCTGTGGGAAGGAAAAAGTGTGGCAGAAAACGCTGCACGACGAGAAGAGGTGACCGGACCCTGAGGAAGATTGTGGAGAAGGACCGATTCCAGACCTTGGGGGACCTGCGGAAGCAGTGGACTGAGTCTGGAGTAGAAACATCCAGAGCCACCGTGCACAGGCGTGTGCAGGAAATGGGCTACAGGTGCCGCATTCCCCAGGTCAAGCCACTTTTGAGACAGAAACAGCGGCAGTAACGCCTGACCTGGGCTACAGAGAAGCAGCACTGGACTGTTGCTCAGTGGTCCAAAGCAAATTTTGCATGTCACTCGGAAATCAAGGTGCCAGAGTCTGGAGGAAGACTGGGGAGAAGGAAATGCCAAAATGCCTGAAGTCCAGTGTCAAGTACCCACAGTCAGTGATGGTCTGGGGTGCCATGTCAGCTGCTGGTGTTGGTCCACTGTGTTTTATCAAGGGCAGGGTCAATGCAGCTAGCTATCAGGAGATTTTGGAGCACTTCATGCTTCCATCTGCTGAAAAGCTTTATGGAGATGAAGATTTAATTTTTCAGCACGACCTGGCACCTGCTCACAGTGCCAAAACCACTGGTAAATGGTTTACTGACCATGGTATTACTGTGCTCAATTGGCCTGCCAACTCTCCTGACCTGAACCCCATAGAGAATCTGTGGGATATTGTGAAGAGGAAGTTGAGAGACGCAAGACCCAACACTCTGGATGAGCTTAAGGCCGCTATCAAAGCATCCTGGGCCTCCATAACACCTCAGCAGTGCCACAGGCTGTTTGCCTCCATGCCACGCCACATTGAAGCAGTCATTTCTGCAAAAGGATTCCCGACCAAGTATTGAGTGCATAACTGAACATAATTATTTGAAGGTTGACTTTTTCTATATTAAAAACACTTTTCTTTTAGTGGTCGGATGAAATATGCTAATTTTTTGAGATAGGAATTTTGGGTTTTTATGAGCTGTATGCCAAAATCATCAGTTTTAAAACAATAAAAGACCTGAAATATTTCAGTTGGTGTGCAATGAATCTAAAATATATGAAAGTTCAATTTTTATCATTACATTATGGAAAAGAATGAACTTCATCACAATATGCTAATTTTTTGAGAAGGACCTGTAAAGTTATAGTTGTCATACGTTTTATGAAAAGCACCATCTGAGTAACAACGTTTTTTAAGATCAATATCTACCCAGCAACATAATTTATTTTTTTATTTTGTTGCGTCTTTAAAAAACCCTAACTAAAATCAAGTATTTTTATCCATTGCCATTTCTCGATTTTTCTGAGGATGTAGTTGACATGTGTCTTACTTTTACTAATAAGTTAACATGCAATTCTTGCAAAATGAACAGAAATGTCACATATGTTTGGATTCTGTGTAGGAAAGTCATTGTTCCTACCAACCTGGACATTAGAATCCAATACTGATCCATTGTGCAGTAATGTTATATTTGTGGTGATTACTTTCTTTTTTTGCACTAGTTTTTTGTGAGGCCTTCTTTAGTAAACATGTTGCTGCAGTGCTTGAAAGTATAAAACTCAAATACATAATTAGTTTCCATTGCTCATAGTCAGACTTAACACTTAAGCTTATTACAGCACACACTGGTTTCTAAAAGTGGAATATGATAAATTTATTTCATCTAATTGTATTTGCTTAAGGATGTACAATGTACATTGAACATTTTGAGTAACAAGGCTGATAACCATTGATTGTCCCCCCCCCCCCCCCCCCCCCAAATAAATGCATTATTATTTTTCATTGCTCATAGTCATTAGACTTAACACCAAGCTTATTACAACTCTCACTGGTTTCTAAAAGTGGAATGTGATTAATTTATTTCATCTGCCTAAGGATGTACATTGAACATTTTGAGTAACATAAGGCTGATAACCATTGATTGCCCCCCTGTAAGATGATACAAGCTAAACAAAAATAAATGGGTAGCAAAAATATATATTTTTTAAATGGTCTAAAGATAGAGAAGAGTATAGGATTTTAAAATATGGTATACACAACATTTAAGTCATCTAAACATCAAATCTTACATATGCATAGCAACAACAATATATGTGTAATGCTATAAAAAGAGAGTGACTGATGTTCATGTTAGTTTTTGATTTGAGGTAAATTAAATGTTGCATAAGTGGCTAACACATTTATATTTGCTCAGGAAATTGCAACATTTCTTTTGAGTACCACTAAAGGGAGTTGTAAGAACCACCTGTGCTATTTGTATAGCCATTGAGCTAGAGTAACACAGCCTCTTTGTTCTAGATTTGTTTCCATCCATCGTCTATACTCCCTTATCTATACAGGGTCGCCAGGGAGCTGGTGCCTAGATTCAGCTGTCATTGGGCAAGATGTGGGGTACATCCTGAAAGGTTGCCAAGTTGTAGCCGGGCAACACAGAACAACCAACCATGTGCACTCACACCTAGGCAATTTAGAGAGACCAAATAACCTAAAAGTTGTGTTTTTGGACTATGAGAGTTAGCCGAAGTACCCAGAGAGAACCCACACATGCACAGGGAAAACATGCAAACTCCATGCAGAAAGACCCCAGGCCAGAATTAAAACCCAGAACCTTCTTGGAAGGCAACGGGTCTACCAACTGCTTCAACTGTCTTTGAAGTCCTTTGTCCAGAAGGTGGTGCTGTAATGAAGTTGCCCCTTCTGTCCCTTGAAAAAAATAGTTTGTGCATGCAAGTGTTTATTTAACTGGGTTTTAATATTATGTAGACAACAAGAAATAATCTTTAGTGGGGTAGACACTAGTTTGGAAGTTAACTGCTTTGTTAAAATGTTTACAAAAAAAGGGCCACTGTCCTTCATTATGACTAGTCGTACATTGAAGGGTTTAAAAGAAATGTTTAAACAAAACTATCATGGCTTGATTAATCAGTAAATAGCTAAACAGAAGCAAACATCTTAATTTCTCTTTGAGGAATGCAATTAATTTTCTCTTGTCGAATAAACCTAAAATCTTGCACAGAAAGACACCATATTGGTGACATTTTAAAGTTAAGCAAAGTACATCTAGCTCTGTCTGCCTAAAGACTAATAAAAGAAGTGAGGAATAGTACTTTCTGTGTTTTGTGTTTCTCACTCTTAGAGTTAAAGTAATGACCTGGTTTTAAGTTCCCCCTTGCAGTAACTGGAGACAAAAACTTTCAGTCACAGTGACCACAGTCACTTAGAAGGGATTCAGATGTCTGTTTATTGGACTCTGCTCAGCAGCACTGGAAAGAAGTAGGATTTCAAGTAAGGTAATAAGGTCAATGTCCTTTTTTCTGCAGAAACACTAATCCTGAATATAGGGAATTATCAGCCAAATCTTTATTGATTGAAATCTAACCAACATTGCATTTCTGCTATGCTGGTACTCTTTTATGTCAGCTCACTTTTGAAACCTATTCAGAGTGGAGCCCACTCCCACCCCCTCATGTTTCTCTCATTTTACTCTGTGAATGAAAGCCTTGGAATCTCCAAACCAATCCTCTCTGAGAAGCAGGACAAATCCACCCAGCTACATGCTGCTGTTCACTCTGCACAAAGTAATCTCAGCAACAACACCCCATGGAAAGAATACAAAACTGGTGGAATAAAACACATGGTAGGATGTGCCATTACTACTTGTTTTACTTTTTAGTGTTTGAGCACATTTTAGAAGGAAAATGTAGAATTTTAAACAATTTAACAGTATACTATTTGAGTTATGTTCTCTAAGAATTTTTTTTATTTGTTTGTTTTGGTCTTTGCAATTGCAGGATTTGAAAAAGCAGTCTATGAGTCATAATAATCCGGATTACTGAGGAGATTGAGTTATCCCTATGGAAACAGTTTTAGGTTTTATGTGGATTAAATTTACAGTAACTTTCCTTTTTATGTCACATTTGTTTTGTTTTGCACAGGATTTTCCTTTCCGACTTGACTTTGTAATCATGTCAAAGAAATAGGTACTTAAGAGATAAACTTTATTATGGAAACTAACCCACACTTGAGAAAAATCATGCTTTTATCATTGCTTGTTATGGTAAGTTGATTTACTAATTCACAAGTTGTAATAACGGCTTCTGTTTAAGGGTTAATCAATATCACAGCTTAAATAATACAATTCCAATCAAACTACTTTGGTATACTATAGTTTTATTGCTATATTTGTGTGTGGGGACAAAAAAAAGCATCAAAAGCTGTTTTTTTATCTTGCAACTACGCAGGTGTTTAATATGGTGGTCTCTCATGAACCGTTTTTGAAAAATCCAAGGAATCTGAGTACTGATATTGTTGATGAGCAGCACAAGCTTTCCTCCTGGTATAAAACATCTGTTGATGCAGAGCTGAAGCATGGGGCGGTCAGCTCACTCGCTCATAACAGATGGCAAACACAGATGGCTTTCTCAAAAACTGTTTACTCATTTCAAGTAAAAGAAGACACCATGCCAGGTTCGTCATCTCTTCTTCTGTTAGAAAACGTGTTTTATTTACAACTGATAATTAGAATGTCATAAAATGCTCCAAGCCTCTTGTTGTTTTAGCTTATTTTATTTTCATATTGCAACAATAATTAGATCTTTCTTCAGCAATTAGCCAGATGTTTTTTTCCGTCCACAGTTATCAGATCACAGAGTAATTAGTTATGGTTCACTGTGTTGACAGGAACAGTTGTGGGAAAGGTGGAAGCACAGATGGACACTCCCACGCCTATCACATACTCAGTTCAAGAGGACGATGGGGAGAGCATGTTCCTCCTCAGCCCCGTCTCTGGGGAGTTCCTATTATCCCGCAGCCTGGACTTTGAAGCACAAAGGTTCTACATTCTCACAGTGGAGGTGCAACAGGGGCACTCACAGGTATCCAGTGTCAGAGTCTACTTTAATGTGCTGGATGTCAATGACAACCCTCCTGTTTTCAGTCAGAACAACTTCTCTGCATCACTGCTGGAAGATACACATGCCATAACTTGCTTCCTGTCACTGGATGTGTCAGACAAAGATGATGGTAAGAGTCCACTATGATATACAGGGTTTCCTCAGGGTTACTTAAAGACTCATCTTTAAATCTGTATTTGAAACTTAATTTGAATAGTATCCCTTTAATGTAAATCAAGCAAAAATAAAAACAAATCATCAAGGTTTACTGCAATGAAACAAATCTAGAATTAGTGCTCAATTGACACCCATACAAATTAGTAAATCTATAAGACTTGAATTAATCTATCTTGGATTTAATGAGAGTGGTCTGAAGAATCAAACATGAAAAAACAATTGAAAATCACAGTGGTCATCCTAACTAAACAAAAGAGGACCATCAAGCTTGTTATTAGCCGAGTCTATATGCATTTGGTGTCTAGTTGTGGTTCTGAGGGTGGCTGATTTGCTTGTTTTACATGTTTTGCATGTCTTTGAGTTCTGCTGAGGCCTGATAGTGAACCACTCATTGGATTCAGAAGTGTTGAAACAGTAAAATGTTTGAAACAGTTGGATTTAAAAGCTGGGGCTCAAGGGTCGGTATCATGCATGTTTTAGTTCTTTCCTAGTTTGCAGACTATTCAAATTTCTTTTGTTTACATTAAAAATGTTTGAAAAATCTACGTATTTTAAGTTGCTACATACAAAATTGATGAGCTATGATTTTTCTTTTAAAGAAACTTTGAGGCGAAAAAAAATAATAGTATTTGTGCAGTTACCATCAGTATAATTCACACAATTTTTCAATACTCAAAACAGGCTGATAGAAATCTTTCAATACTCAAAACAGGCTGATAGAAATCTTTCAATAAAACAAATATATTAATTTCGATCCACAACTCAGAAGGCATTTGCTTTGTCCTGTCTTTCAATATTTATAATACAAGCACTTTCCCAGACTCTGGGATAGCCTTTTTTCTCACTTTATGAATTCCTAAATGTAGCTATAAAAAAAAGAGAGAGAAAAAAAATTGGGGATAGAAAATGATCCATATATATGAGAGAAAGAGGTTGAGATGATGGCACTGTTGCTGTTTTTACCATCTTGCTTTTAGGTGAAAATGGAGAAGTGGAACTGAGAGTTGTCAGAGGGAATGAACTGGGCATGTTCTTCATTCACTCAACAGGTAGTTTGTGCCTGAACAAAGTGCTGGACAGAGAGAATCAATCTTCCTATTATCTGACTGTGACAGCAAATGATTATGCACGGCCAGCGTCTTCGCAGCTCACCAGCACAGCACGTGTAGTTGTAATAGTGGAAGACATTAATGACAATGCTCCATTTTTTGTGTCTGCCAAATGTGTTAGTATACCAGAGGACTCTGCACTGCATTCTGTTATTATGACTGTACATGCTGAGGATAAAGATGCAGGATCCAATGCAAAGATTGTGTATTTTTTAAGCAACTCCTCTGGTGGGAAATTCAGCATTGACAATACAACTGGAGAGGTGTTCCTGGAGGAGATATTAGATAGAGAAAGGGCAGACACTCTCAATATTACTGTGACAGCTGCTGATATGGGTTCACCTCGAATGGCCACCACAATGAATTTCACAGTGCATATTGAGGATGTAAATGATAATGATCCTGTGTTTTCACAAAGCAACTACAGTCTTTTCATCAAAGAAGATATTCAGAGAGGGACAAGTCTATTTCAGGTTGAGGCTCAGGATCAAGATATTGGATCAAATGGACGAGTCCGATACATGTTGACCCCGGCTGGTCCTTTCGTGGTTGACACAGTTCGAGGCGTGGTGTCAGTCTTGCATCAACTTGACAGAGAAAGGGACTCAAACCACACCTTGATTTTAACTGCTGCTGATCAAGGGGATGTACCCAGATCTGCTACCGCTGCTATTAGCATCACAGTGTTGGATGTCAATGACTTTACACCCCAGTTTTCCCCTGATAATCTCATCATTCATGTCAAGGAAAATGAAGAGGATCCATCTCAGCTAACACATCAGGTGCTGCTGGACCTTATGGTTCATACTTTGTGCAGTCATCACTAGGCATGGGCCGGTTTGAGATTCTTGCTGTAAGATACCTCTTGGTAAAAAACCTATTTGTAACAAAGAAATTATGAAGAAAAATGTGACACGTCTAATTCCTTCCATTTTAACAGAAAAGAACAATTATTCACACGGCTTCAAAAATAAGTAACACATTGATTATTACAGATTATTAATGTTGTCTAAAAATTGCTTATTAGTTTTCATACATAGACTTAGTTGAAAATAATGAACAAACATCTGCCAAATTTAAAAGTAGTATTTAAGCAGACATGCTAATTCTGCAGAATGTTCTATCTCCTTTGTTGCTCTTGTTTAACAAAGTAACACAAGTAAACCAAATCTCATATTGGCTGGTCCATTGGGCTATCTGCACAGATTGCCAGCCTACAGTCAGCTGCTTTATAGATATGTTGCTCATAATGTACCTGTATTTTTTAGGTTGACAACAATGCTAGCATGATAAAAGTGATGGTTGGTGCTCCTTTGGATTACAAGCGATGAATGGTGTCTGGCTCTTTGGGAATATTTCCAGAGATTGAAGCTTGTCTCACTTGTATACAACAGAAAACTATGCCAACTTTATTTCAGCTGGATAACTGGCAGTGCAAAACAACAGGAGGGGCAGCATGTTGTTACTCTATGTTCCATGATACCAGATTTTTTAAACAGTTTTGAAACCATGAACCTTGGGAGCCATTGTATTCCTACAGCCCATGATGCTTTGTGTGAAATATAGGTGCAACATTTTGCCATTGAATCCGAGCTCCATGACTACATATCAAAGGACAGTCTTTTGCAGAGCAAATACATATAAAAACATGAGGGAACATCAAAATATTTACCTTGTGCAAGAAAATATACTACATAGTCCCTTTATCTTTCTCAGATTGATAGGAAGAACAGAAGAAATGGCATCTGATTAGGCTACATATCAAAGTGTATTTAGGTACTTTGTCAACTACATTGCTATGCTTTTAGAAGGCCTGAATGACCTAAATTGTCTTTAGTTGTAAGTTTTCTGTTGAAAATGCAATCTGGGATGGAAAGTCGCAGGTTAGGGTTCTTTAGTCATACTTATCTTTAATTGTTGTTAACTGATGAAAACTGAACCACCAATTTCAGGAGCAATCTAATTGCTCTTTGGATGTGTGTTAAACACTATTTATGTTAGATTAGAGGGGCAGCAATGAACAGACAAAAAAGAAGAAATTTATTTTAACTGCAAACTGATTAGTTCAAAAATACCACTTACTCTAAACAATTAGCTGCCAAAATAAACTGTTTTACTCCAGCTTTCACTACCTTCATGGAAACTGCGCCCACAACCCTACAGGGCCACTGCCAGGACTAAGTTGGATACCTGGTTACAGATAACCGGCTCATGCCTAGTCAACACAATGTGACAGTCTTGACTTTTTATTTAATTAATGTTTGCCATCCTTTTTTGACCAGGTTTTAGCTTTGGATGAAGACTTGGGGATCAACAGTCAGCTTAACTATTTTATACATAAAGAAAGCAGTGAGGGTCTGTTTTCTGTCACTCCCAATGGTACGTTTCAGATTTTACAAAGCTTGGACAAGGAAAAAGAACCATTTTATGCTGTCATCATAACAGCTGTTGATTCAGGTAATTCAAATTCAATACCAACATCAGTTAGATTCAGGATGTAAATAAAACCCCAACCAACATTTTTTTTCAAAGAAGCTTAACTAAGTGGATATCTCTTTGTAAATTTGAAGGTTTTCCACCCCTAACTGGCACTCTGACTATACATATCACTGTGGATGATGTCAATGATAACCATCCTGAGTTTTCAGCGGAAGTCTACAACACCATAGTGTCTGAGGACAGTCCAATAGGCACAGTGTTCGCAATGATATCTGCATTTGATGCTGACGAGGGCATGAGTGGTGAAGTAAGGTGAAGAGTCACATCAGAAAGAGATTTTATGAGTTAGACAAACACAAACTAGTCCATAATTGTGAGGTGGAGGAAAATTAATGTGTTTTTAGATTTTTCTTTTCAAATATGAAATTTAAAAGTTTGGTTTGTATTTATATTAACCTCACTTTACTCTGATGTCCCTAAACAAAAACCAGTGCAACCTTACCTTCAAATTGTACCTATTTAGTAGATAAGCTCCATGAAACATACATCCTGGACTACAATGGAATGGTTTAGATCAAAGCATAATCATGTGTTAGAATGGCTTATTCAAAGACCTGATTACAATTCCAGTCTCTGACAATACTTTATGACTTGGCAAGTAATGTTCATAGAAACTGTCTATTCAATCTGATTGAGCTTGGTTTGTAAAACTACTGACAAGATGTGCAAAGGTGGTAGAGACATCCCTCAAAAGACTTTATTGCAACTAAAGGTCAATCTAATAAAGTAGTGAATCTGATGGGCTGAATACAGACCCATTTTAATTTTTGAAATAAATGAAAGCCATTTATCATTTTCTTTCCACTTCTCAATTATGCTTTACTTTGAATATGTCTGTCGCATAAAAACCTAATAAAATACATTGATGTTTGCGGATATAACTTGGCAAATATATAAAAAAGGGTTTTGGGTCATCCTGTTTTGCAAGGCACTGCATACTAAGAATGTATCACTTTGTCTTTAATTCAGGTATTTCATGGAAAACCACGATGCACCCTTTGCTATTGAGGAAACATCCGGAGAACTGCTTACAACTGATTTCTTGGACAGGGAGACTGTAGCCTTTTACACACTGACAGTGACTGGCAGTGATATGCATCCCACACAGCCACTGTCAAGCTCTGTACTTGTTACTGTCCTGATTGGTGACATCAATGATCACTGGCCTCAGTTTTTGGACAGTCCCTTCGTGGTTTATGTCCCCACAGAGATTGCTCCAGGTGAGATGTTTTCTTTCTTCTGACAGTGAAGGTGACACTGTTGAGACATACCAGAATTTACATATTTTGTTGGTATTTTTCAACAGGCTCAGTTGTCTGTGCAGTGAAAGCAATTGATGAAGACACTGACATGAATGCAGAGCTACATTATTCCTTATATGGACAAAGTTCTGAACTGTTTTCTATTGATCCAAAAACTGGCACAGTATTCACTTCAAGTTTAGTGCAGACCACGGATGATATTATCATCAACGTGTATGTAGAAGACGCTGGAGAAAACCCTAAGTTTGATATCACTACTATCAGTATCAGGTTTCAGAACATTTCTGACTTCCCAGAGATGAATGTGGATGTTCTGTGTTATTCCTTCTATGAGGACGAGCCAGTGGGAACAGTGGTGGCTGTTATGTCTGCATCAAGCATCAGAGCTGAACCCGTCTCATTTTATCTTGCTTCTGGAAACTTTGAAGACATGTTTCATGTAGACCAATTAGGTGGAGCGCTGACAGTTGAGAACCCACTGGATTATGAAAGCAAAAAGGAATTTTCTTTGTTGATAGAAGCCAGAGACTCTGGCTTGCCTCCATTTTCGTCATTTCTAGAAATTCACATAAACATAACTGATGTAAATGATAATTTCCCCCAGTTCACCCAGGCTGAATACAGGTGTGAGGTTTATGAGAATTCCCCACCATCTGGGGTTTGTGATGTTCTTGCCATCGATGCAGATTCTCCGAATTACAGCACAGTGAGGTATAACATAACAGAAGGAAATAATGAGTTTTTTACACTTGACCCTGAAAATGGTTTAGTGAGCACCATTGTAAGTTTAGACCGAGAAAGCATTCCTTTTTTTAATTTAACAGTTGAGGCTGCAGAACCTGACAACCCTCTTCATGCAGACCAAGCAATGGTCATCATTTCAGTTTTGGACAGGAATGATAATGCACCTCGTTTTTCTCAGATTCATTTTGCTAAGGTTCCTGAAAATGCTCCTATAGGGCTAACAGTTCTACAAATAACCTCAACTGATGATGACGCTGATCTTAATGCAATAATTAATTACTACATACCTGACCAAAATCAAGATCTCCCCTTTGATATTGATTCCACCTCTGGCTGCGTTACTATTAAAAAGTCTCTAGACAGGGAGACGCAGGCTCACTATGTCTTAAAAGTGAATGCAAATGATTCAGCGTGGAGTGTTAGCACTGATGTTAGTATTTTTGTTTCAGATTTTAATGATAACCAACCAGTATTTTCTAAAGATTTATATTCAGTTGTTATCCCAGAAACCAAATATCCAGAGATTTTTGTTTTGCATGTGTTTGCTACAGATATAGACATTGGACAAAACAGTGAGATTGTCTATTTTGTTGAACCTCCGAATGAATTATTTTGGGTAAACGCTTCATCCGGAGAAGTCTTTTCAAAGCAGCCCCTCCTTTTACATAATGCCACTTTTGAAATCTATAACTTCACAGTTGTTGCCTTTGATTGTGGCATCATCCCTCTGCACAGTAACACTAGTGTCACAGTGAGATTAGAACAATTCAACCACCACCCTCCATTTTTTTTGCCTTCACCAGCCTTGGTTGCAATTCCATACGACCTTCTGGTAGGAACTGAAGTGGTTAAGTTTACTGCAATTGATCTAGACATCAATAGCAGTGGTTATACTGAGTATAGTGTCAGTGGAGGTAATGCATCTGATTTCTTCTGGATTCAAGCTAACAATGGAAAGGTATTCTTAAATCAAACTTTAGAAGCAGGTGAAAATAAGTCATTTACTTTATTAGTTGTGGCCAAAGATCAGGGTTTTTCTCCTTTGACCTCTCAAACTGAAATCACCTTTGACATTATTGGGAAAAATCTTTATTCTCCCGGGTTCAGTGGACCTGATGTCACATTCTCTGTCCCCGAAGACTTGCCTGTTGGATCAGTGGCTGGAAAAATTCAAGCAGAAGATGGGGATTATGGTCCCAACGGTGCAATTAAATACTGCATTAGTACTGAAGATCAGTATTTTCCATTTTCTGTTGGAGAATTCTCTGGACTGCTAACACTTACCAGAGAACTTGACTTTGAAAAGGAAAGCAGGTACAATCTGCAAATCAAAGCAACAGATGGTGGATGGATATCTAAATCCACCTGGCTAAATGTAACTGTGATTGTTATGGATGTAAATGACAATCCTCCTGTTTTTTCAATGTCTGAGTATACGACAACAGTGCCTGAAAACTCAAAAGTCAGAACAAGTGTTCTAGATGTAAAGGCCACCGATATTGACTCGGGAATACATGCACAAATATCCTACTTTCTTATTGCTGGCAGGTTGGATAAATTTGCAATTGATCCAAGAAATGGGAGTATCACTACTTTAGATGTCTTTGATTATGAGCAAGAGCAGATGTTTGATTTAACAATCAAAGCTTCAAATACTGCAAGACACGCCTTGTTTAGTTTGGCTTATGTTACCATTCACATCTTGGATCTTAATGAATTTAGCCCAACTTTCATAAACGAAAGTTTTAACTTTTCAGTATTCAAAAATGTTCCTGTTGGGACATCAATAGGAAAAGTGACGGCCACTGATAATGACAGTGGCCCTGAAGGTCAAGTGTTTTATTTAGTGTTTGGCCATGGCAAAAATTCTGGCTTTGACATTGGCCCACTTTCTGGAGAGATATATACAAGTCGCAGTTTGAGGGATCAAGGCAACAGCAATCTAATTTTAAAAGTGCTGGCAAAAAACTCTGGTGTTATTTATGGAACCAACATAGCTGAGGCATTGGTCAATATAAATGTGATTGACACAAACGATGCACCCATGTTCACTTCCACATACTATGAGGCAAACATTAAAGAAGACATCCCAACTGGGACATCTGTGTTAACTGTTAGTGCTTTGGACCAGGACTCTTTACTTGACTGGAATCGATTCATTTTCAGGATTTTAGACGGAAACACAAACTCCTCTTTCTCCATTAATCCACTTAGTGGTATTGTCTTAGTAAACTCTCCTCTTGACCGGGAACTCTGGCCAGTTTATAATCTCACTGTTATAGCCACTGATAATGGTTCTCCCCCAGCCACTGGGACAACAAATGTTATTGTGAGTATAGTTGATATTAATGACAATGCCCCACAACTCATGACAACTAAGGTTCAAGTGAAGGAAAATCTACCTGAAGGAACCATAGTTGCTAGATTAAATGCATTTGATTTTGATTTACCTCCAAATCAAGGTCCTTTTACCTTTTGGCTATCAAACTTGTCAGCAGAAAGTGCTTTTTTTCTCACTGAAGATGGAGTTTTGCTAACCACACGCAATATTGACCGCGAGCATATCTCTGAATATCGATTACAGGTGGTGGTAAAAGATGCAGGGTTTCCTCTGTCACTGTCTTCTACAACAATGCTCCACATTAGGGTGGAAGATGAAAATGATAACCCTCCATTACCACGAAACATTTTTATTGAGGTGAAATATTTTGGCAGTTCTTTTAATGGCGGCATGATTGGCAACGTGCATCCTGAGGATCATGATGAGTCTGATGCATTCCTCTGTGTCATTAAAAGTGGCCCGATTAACATGTTTATGATACCCAATGGTACATGTGAGCTATGGTCGTCCCCTTTTCAGGGCGAGGCCACATATAATGTCACAGTTGAAGCTACAGATCAGGTTCACTTTCCAGTAAATAACAGTATCTATGTAAACTACAAAGGTTTTACAAATGCATCTGTGGACAGCTGTATATTATTCTATGTGGCCTCATACTCAATGGAAAACTTCTTAACTAAAAGTTATTTGCGGTTTGTGAAAGCTCTGGACAGTCTGTTCAACCTGCAGGCCTCAAAGACTCATGTATTTGGAATCAAACATATTGACATGGAGATTCTACTGCTCGCTGCAGTGAAAAACTACAATGGGCAATATCTAAGCAGAGAGGTAGCGAGTAGTATATCTGCTGGACATAAGAAGTTACTGGAGTCCCAAAGCAATGTGACAATTTCTCACATCACCAGTGATCCATGCCTCATGAGCCCCTGCCAGAACGGGGCCACATGCAACAAAAACATTTACATCAGCCAGGAGGTTGCTGTCCTAGAAAGCATGGCTGTCATCTTTGTCTCACCACAGAAAGAGATTTTTAATTGTACCTGTTCAGTCGGGTTCAGTGGTTCACTCTGTGAAGATGACATTGATGAATGTGAGGTGAATCCCTGTGAAAATAACAGCACATGTGAAAACACTGCAGGAAGTTTTCACTGTCACTGTCAGAGTGGCTTCTCTGGCTCTGTCTGTTCAGCTGATATAGATGAGTGCCTTAAGGTGAAGTGCCAAAATGGTGGGACATGTGTTCAGTCACTGGAGGGATATTACTGTCAGTGTGTGCCTGGATTTGAAGGTAGAATTGATTACACAAAACAAGTTTAAACACGTTTTATTGTATTACAATTAACCAGAATCCTTGTAAAAGGTATATTTTATCTTTTTTTTCAGGAGAAAGGTGTGAACAGCTCAAAGATCACTGCAGATCTACACCCTGTTTTCAAGGCCACTGCATTAACCTAAACACAGGATTCCTCTGTAGCTGTCCCTTTGGTGAGAACAAATATAAAGAAACATAATGCAAAGGAGGAGATTAAAAAACAGGAGACTAAAATAACTGAAAAAACAATGAGCTATTAATACGACATTGTCACGTTATTGCTCTGTACAATGCAGATTTATTCTGAAATTGACAGGTTTTCTTTTGATATTGTGTTATTTAATATTGTGACAACTGCTAAATGCCAGTTGAAAAGCTTTATTCTTTTCAGATAATCATTCCTTTTAGCTGTTTTTTTAGTGATCAATTGACTCTAGGTGTTCACTTCATTGTTATAACAGAAGCATGTCTATTATTTTTTTCTCTTATTCATCAACCATCAAGCAACCAATTTTGACATCAATAAATGTCCTTAAATCAAAATCAAATATACGGGAAATTCAGGTTTTTCAGTACAACCCGTCCGAGAGAAACAGAAACACAACACAGAGACAGACAGGATACAGGCTAGCTGTGGTAGCTGCCAGCAAAAGCGACGTTCCATGTATACAGATGAAAAGGGTAACATCAGGTCAGGGTGCATGATGTGGACGAGGGGAGAAAAAAAAGAGATAAGCATCTCAGTTCTCTCCTCATGAGGAGAGGGGGCGGAAGTGCTTGACAAAAAAAATCCCCAGTACATAGTAAGCACATATTTAAAACAGTCACAAGAGAGACATACGATGGGTGGGTGGGATGGAGGATCCCCTTCACCACGGAGCATGAAGGCTGCTACTGAATGCGCTAACTCAGCCCATTGGCAGGAGCAGGAAGGAGCATTGCGGGGGTGAGGGCGAGCACATTGAGGTCTAGGAATGCATGCGTATCTGTGATTGTAGTATATACTTTAGATATACTTCAGAAATATTGTTCGATCTAAATCTATGTCTTTAAAAACCATGCCGAGAGATGCATTTTAACCACTGCCCTATAACTGGTATCCTAACTGAAACTTAAAACTTTTTCGAGTTTTTCAAATGCATTTGCAGACCTAGCAAAAAAACTAATAAGTTTAGAACTGTTCTCATACCTTTGTTGTTTCTATAGCAAAATATGTGATTTATGGTACCACTGAGTCCCAAGATCACAGCCAAGCTTAATCTTGCAAAATGCTATTCAAATATGTCATTCAACACAGCATGCTTGATATTTAAAACTGAAAGCATGACCTAATCTCTAACATATTTAGGTAATAATTATATGACAACTTGGGGACACTCACAGAGCATTGAAATTTATTTCTCAGACAACAAGCTCACATTATAATAAATATATAAAAAAGTTACCAAACAAAATAATGAGAAGTTTCTTGCGATGTTGAATTCACATCCTTGATCCCAAAACAAATGCACTATTCATAAGAGGAATGCATCAAAAGCGACACACATACTTTAAAGACAAAACAAGACTTGATTCCTTAGGCATTCCTGAACTGTTTTTAGACCCATAATGTCTGAATAATAATGTTTTTTAATATTTCACCCTACATGGCAAGATAGGAAGCAGAACATCAGCAAGATTGTTTATTAAGACTTAAATTTTTTGAAACATACAGTATATGTGTTATTTTTTACACTGTATTGCCACAGACTCTTTTAAGTTGATGATCTCATTGTGTCATTTTTTAAATACAAACTCAATTCAATTCAATTCAAAAATACTTTATTGATCCCAGAGGGAAATTAAGTGTTGGTATAGCTCATATAATTAATTCTTTAAGGAGTTGTAGATGATGATGGCTGTGGGCAGGAAGGATTTCCTGTAGTGGTCTGTATTGCAGCGAAACTGAAGAAGCCTCCGACTGAAGACGCTCTGTTGTTGTATGACTGTCTCATGAAGAGGATGCTCAGGGTTGTTCATAATTTTTTTGATTTTATGAAGAATCCTTCTTTTCATTATCATCTCCAGATTTCCCACAGTTGTCCCAAGAACAGAACCAGCCTTCTTTATCAGGTTGTTTAGCCTATTTAAGTCCCTGGCTCTGATGCTGCTACCCCAACAGATGACGGCTGAAGAGATTACACTCTCCACAACAGACTTGTAGAAGATCTCCACCATCTTGCTGCAAACCTTAAAGGACCTAAGCTTCCTCAAGAAGTACAGTCTGCTCTGTCCCTTCTTGTAGACGGTTTCACTGTTGCGCCTCCAGTCCAGTCTGTTGTCAAGGTGAACTCCGAGGTATTTATACTCCTCAACCACCTCCACTTCTTCTCCCATGATGGAAACAGTTTTTGACTTATCCCTGTTTCTTCTGAAATCTACAATCATCTCCTTTGTTTTGTTCACATTCAAGGTGAGACGATTGTTTCCACACCATGTCACAAAGCGGTCCACCATCTCTCTGTATTCAGCTTCTTGTCCATCTCTGATACACCCGACAATTGCAGAGTCACCTGAGTATTTCTGCAGATGACAGGTCTCTGATTTGTACTGGAAGTCTGAGGTGTACAGAGTGAAAAGGAATGGTGAGAGTACGGTCCCCTGTGGTGCTCCTGTGCTGCTGACCACCTGGTTTGACACACAATTCTTCAGTCTCACAAATTGTGGTCTGTTTGTCCGGTAGTCATTGATCCAGGCTATTGTTGAGGGCTCCACCTGTGTCTTCAAGAGTTTCTGACAAAGCAAATCAGGCTGAATTGTGTTAAATGCACAGGAGAAATCAAAGAACATGATCCTCACAGTGCTGCCTGCTTTGTCCAGATGACAGTGGGTTGGTTGAAGTAGATGGATGATGGCATCTTCAACTCCAACTCCACAGCGATAAGCAAACTGCAGTGGGTCCTGATACGTTCTTGTTTGCTTACTTAGGGGTGCCAACAGGAGTCTCTCCAGGACCTTCATGATGTGGGATGTCAGGGCAACGGGTCTATAGTCATTGATGACTGATGGGTGAGTTCTTTTGGGTACTGGAACAAGGCAGGATGTCTTCCACAACACTGGAACCTTCTCCTGAGTTTGGCTAAGGTTGAAGATGTGCTGCAGAATCCAACAGAGCTGCTCTGCACAGGCCTTCAGGACTCTGGGGCTGACACCATCTGGACCTGCAGCCTTGTTCCGGTTCAGTTTCTCCAGCTGCCTCTTCACCTGACTTTTGGAGACAGACAAGTGGGAGGGGGAGGCAAAGGAGGTAGCAGCATTTCCTGACTTGGTTGAAGTCAAACTTGTGGAATTAGAAGAGTCCATGGCTGAGGTGAAGGATAAAACATCCGAGGTGTAACAGGAAAGCTGTTGATCAGAGGAGAGTGGGATGTCTGTTTGGCTGGGAACAGGAGAGGGGGATGCTGAGCTAGTTCCTGAACTGAACCTGTTGAAGAATATGTTCAGTTCATTGGCTCTGTCCAGACTTCCATCTATCCAATCCTTCCTGTCCTTAAAACCTGTGATCTTTCTCATTCCTGACCAGACATCTCTGATATTGTTCCTCTGTAGTTTGTTCTCCAGCTTCTTCCTGTATGCCTCCTTGCTGTCTCTGATCTTGACTTTAAGTTGCTTCTGTATACTCCTCAGTAATTCCCTGTCTCCCTCCCTGAAGGCTCTTTTTTTGTTGTTTAGCAGTTCCTTCAGGTCACTGGTGATCCAGGGTTTGTTATTAGGGAAGCATCTCACTGTTCTGGTGGGGATGATGTTGTCCACACAGAAGTTTATATAGTCAGTCACACACTCAGTCATGGCATTGATGTCCTCTCCATGTGCTTGGCAAAGAGTCATCCAGTCTGCGGTTGCAAAACAACCCTGCAGGGCTTCTTCAGCTTCCTGTTTTTGTCGTTTTGTCACAGGTTGCCTCTGAACAAGTGGTTTATATTCTGAACAGAGAAAAACAAGATTGTGATCCGATTGTCCCAGAGGAGGTCTTGGTTTGGACAAGTATCAATCCTTTACATTTGCATAAAACAAATCCAAGGTCATGTTTTCTCTTGTAGAGCAGCTGACAAACTGTTGAAATGTTGGAAGTGTAGTAGAGAGCGAGGCATGATTAAAATCACCAGATATTGCCACAAATGCATTGGGGTGCTGTGTCTGTAGCTTAGCAACACCGTAACTGATGACATCACATGCAGTGTCGGCAACGGCTGAAGGTGGAATGTAAACAACTGCCAAAATTACACTGGTGAACTCTCTTGGTAAATAATATGGACGAAAACTCACTGCCAAGAGTTTGACATCTGGGCTGCAGAGACGACACTTCACAGTAACATGTCCTGGATGACACCATCTGTTGTTGACAAGCAATGCAACTCCACCACCTTTTCTTTTCTGCTCGTCTTCAGATCTCTATCTGCTCGTCCAGTCAGGAAGCCTGGCAGACAGATGTTGGAGTCGGGGATATGATCCAGCAGCCACGTCTCAGTAAAACACATAACACTGCATTCCCGGTACTCTGGCTGAGTCCTTGTAAGGGCTTGGAGTTCATCCATCTTGTTAGCCAGTGATCTTACGTTGCCCATTATGATCGATGGAAGAGATGGCTTGAACTTTCTCTTTCTCTGTCTCCTTTTCGCTCCTGCTCTGCATTCACGTCTCCTCCTTATCAACTCATCAGGGATTTGTGGCTTCAGTTGAGGTATTATTTCAGCTTTTGCGATGTTAATCAGCTGCTCCCGGCTGTAAACCACATTGTTGTCATGGTTACTCATCATAACAAATTGTCAAAAAGGGAAAAATTACAGCAAAAATCCTTCCAGCTTCACAGCACCAAAAACTAGAAAGTATGCAGGTCAAAAAAATGCAATCTTCTTTAAGAAAAAAGAGGAACCAATGTACAAAAAAACAAAACTTAATATGTAGCCAACAGCGCAATTCTAGACAAGAAACACTCTCTCTTTGATGTCTATCTGTATTTACTGTCAACCCAAAAGGCTGCCACTCTTCCTTCTGTTTAGCATCAACACATGCAATCTTTTTTTATGGAAAAAGTCGAGTTTATTATTATTGCACCATTTTAGCCTCAACGTTTCTGATAAAAAAAACTTAATCAAATTACCCATTTACTGAGATGTATTTTCTTTCCAGGAGTCAGTGGTGTCCATTGTGAGGAGCTTAGTTATGGCTTTGAAGAAATGTCCTTTGTGGAGTTTCCCCCACTGGATCGCAGGACTAATTTAATTTATTTTGAGTTTGCAACAGTGCAAAGAGACTCCCTACTCTTGTACAATCCTGGAACACTATCCAGCAGGGAATTCTTTGCACTGGAGATACTTAATGGCACAATACAACTCTCCTATGACCTGGGCTCCGGACCTGTAAAGTTGGAGACACACAAACAAGTTGCAGATGGGCATTTTCACAGTGTTACAGTCAGAAGGATTGGCAATGTTAGTTTTAACAATCTAGACAATGCTGACCAGTCATGAGTTGATTAAAATATTGACGTAGATCTGTTTATCTTTAATAGATGGGGTCTTTCCTTGTGGACAACTGTACAGATGTTGTGAACAATGGATTTTGTTTTTCAGAGAGTGATGGTATTATCTCAGAAAGGTACCCATAAATTTACACTTACAGTCTTATCATTTCAGTCTTTTTTCAACTTTGTTTGAACAACCTCAGTCTGAGTGAATAATTTATCTTTATCTTTGCATCTCTTAGGACTCTTGACATTGGAAACACTAATATGACATTTGGGGGACTGAGAAGTCTGGAATTAATTTTACAACATCCAAGTCAGATAACAACACATGACTTTGTTGGATGCATTCGAAATATTCAGGTTAATGGCATCCTGCTGAAACCTTCTTTGGGCATTGCATCATATAACGTCTTCAACAGGTAGTGTTTTATGAATTTAAAACATGAGAAAAATTAACAACCAAATATGCCAATTATAATGCTGGAAGTTAATTTCCTTTTGCTGATATATGTTTGAATTAATTCCACCAACATGTTCAAATTTTTTATTACTGGTACTATTTAACGAAGGTGTCCTCGAGCAGCAGTGTCAGGATGCAACAGCTCCCCATGCAAGAATGGGGGAGTGTGCCACGACCTTTGGTCTAACTATGTTTGTGAGTGCAAATCTCCCTTTACAGGAAGAAACTGTGATACAGGTAAAACATTTTTATAAATATACAAAGAAGTGGACTGAAAAGTCAACCAACAATTATTTCTTGAAAAGAAGTGTAGCAGTTTTAAGCCATGGTAGGCTATTTTATTATTTGTTTATAAATTAATCAGTCCTATATTCTGTCAAAATCTTGCTGAAGGATGAACCCTACCTTTCCAAACTTTGTTTTCTGTTACTTGAAATAATCACTAAGAGGTTTTTATGAAATCTTTTAAATAAAAATGTTTATAAAATAAACAGACTGTGGGTTCAAAAGTGATTGTGAGTAGTATTAATCAGAGTTAATAATGATCAAGAATTTATAATATTATTAATCACATATCTAATCAGCAACAGAACAGCTCAAAGAGAACAGAGTGCCTTAGTTTGGTTTTGGGACCACAGCAGATTGTAAAGCACTTTAAGGGGCTAATGTGACACAGACTGGAAAAGCCCTAAATGAATTCAGTCCGTTTACCATTTATGATGCAAGGTTGCTCTGAGTGAGAGCGACTGGAGCAGACAGGTTTATTCTAGTGGAAAGATTGGCTGTTTGGTTATATTGAGTTTCAAGTCTTATTAAGACGGAACTGTAACATAATATAAAACAAACAAACACAAAATGATTATTGGATTCAGCTGACGCAGTCACTATTGTGAAATGGGAAGAAAACAAAGTCTTCCAAGAACTGTATTTAAAAATGTACAAATATGTGCTGCTGACAACAGAATCTTCCCGCATCATTTGAACTGGGACTGATTCAGCACTCCATCCAGTGTTAGATAGAACATTTGATAATTTCAATAAGAATTATCCCATCTGACCACCTTTTAATAAGTTAGGGACTACAATTGTTTCTTTCTTTTGGGGTAACTAAGTCAGGTGGGAGTCAAGAGTCAATTAGATGCAAGGACACGTGAGTTCAAGACAACATAAACCATGTTTGACTGTGTTCGCACCAGCTATGTATTTTCTTTAGAATTTAAAAAGTTCTTCCAAGTTTCACAGGTCATCTCTTTAGCTATGGGTACTTTTAAAGTTTGACACATTAAATGATCAATTTTAAAAATCAAAGCATTCTACAGTAAATGTTTAAATTTGCACAAAGAAGATATTTACACAACTCTAAGATGTTTTTACTGGCAATCACACAAATATTTTCTAGCGCTACAGCCAAAAGGGTCGTATCATCATAGTTTTAAGATCTTAGGATGCCATCTGCAGAAATATCTGGGAAAAAGACACTTTAAGAGGATCAAATCCAAAGAAGGGAGGCCTCACTACAATACAAATAAGTTGTTAAAATACTTAGAGATTGTCATTAATGCTTTAAGGAGTTGACCTAGAAAAAAAGGTAAGCTTAATTTTTAAAGTGATTAAAAAAAAAATCAAACCCAGCAATTCAATGTACAACAGAGATAAATCCTGCTAAACAAGTTTTATTGTTGCCATGTCTACAGTTTCTCTCTTCGCACCGTCTGATAGCTAGATGGATCTAATGAGGAATTAATGTTCAATTCAGTTTTTTCCTTGTGCCAAGTTAGGATTGAGTGCTTAATTTCTTCCTTTTCTGAAACAGAAATGTCTGAAGATCTTGTGTTGAGCTTCAAGGGAAATGATTACATTGAGTATGTCATTAAGAAGAGATTCAAGAGAGATCTTCTGCTTAAAGACATGAAGGATGGTGCAAAACAGAAAAACACAACACACCAAACTCTCATTATCATCAAGTTCAAAACAATAGAAGATGGAACCTTACTCTTTATTCTTGGAGAGAAAGGACACATTATGTTGATGGTCTGTAAACTGTATATTTAAGATGTGGACATGATATATCTGAGTACATTAAAATCTGTAACTATATCTTTATTTGTATTTTCAGGTAAGAGACAGAAAACCTGTGTACACTTCCATCGATACGTTAGGACATGTGTCCGAGTTCAGTGTGGAAATGTTTGTTGCTGATGGGCTTTGGCACATCATGTCCTTGTTGAGCAGTGGGCGTAATAATTATCTGACTGTTGATGACATAATGGTGCTGAACATTACTGAAGAAAACATGGACTTCAGACTTTTTAGTTTGGAAAAGATCGTTCTTGGTGCAGCCCCACAAAGACAAACAAATCTCCAACATGCAGGTAATCTAATGAGTTATTAGGATGTTTATAGTCATGATTATTTTGACTGATCTCACTGTAATCTTGATTTAGTCACCCGCCACTTCATTATGTAAACCTTGCCAATACAGATTCAGACCTCTTTTCCCCCCCAAACTTACCATAGGTCTTTGTGGCATAAATTAAACAAGGTTTCAGAAAAATTATTCTGAGATTTTGATCCATATTGACATAATAGTCCATACAGTTGCTGGAGATTGTCGGATGAAGATCCATGTGGTGAATCTCCCATTACACCATATGAAAGATATGCTCTATTGGATCAGGAGACTGTGGAGGTTAATTGAGAACTACATAGAACTTTTTTTTATGACCCAGACTCATTATTATGATCCAGACACTGCTTTGGAAATAGTTAGGGAAAAACATTGTAATCAACAGTTTAAACGATGATCAGTTATTACTAAAAACCGACAGTGTGCAAAGAAAATATTCCCTTTACAATTTTAACATTACTACCAGTCGGAAACACTAGCCTGTTTCGAAAAACAGTGGGGCGACTTTGCCGCAAAGCAGAGGCGGCATCAGGGAGCCTTTGGCCATTCATAAGTGATCAACCCGTGGTATGATTACCTGTTTTTCACAAAAGATTAAGCGATGGTGGGATAAAGGGGGTGTGGGGGTTGTGTCCACGCTGTTGTGTGCATGGTTGTAGACAGAGGAGTCTGTGGTAGCTCCTGGATCTCTGCATCACTCCAGTTTGCCATCTCAGCTGATACAGTTTGAAAATTCGAAATGAGAGCGCCATGTTTATGTCGGAGCCTCATCAGCTTCAACCCCTCATAATTAACAGCTCTTCACCCATTGGCTGGGTCATCAAATAAAAGACCACTTCACCTACCTCATCTCCGTTCTGACATCTGGTTCTCCAGCCCAGAACTCCGACTAAGTTGGTCCTAGTGTTGTCCCGAGTCTCTGCGAGTCAGTCCTGTCTCCAGCTGTCCATCCGCCAGTCAGTCCTGTCTCCAGCTCTCCATCTGCCAGTTGATCCTGTCTCCAAACCCTCTCCTGGTCGAGGTCCTGCATTTGAGTGCGTCCTTTAAAGTGCCCCTGGCATGAAATTCCCCACGACGTTTGGGCCCTTTTTAGTCACACTCTAAGTACCTTAATACTGTATCAAAGGATCGTTTGCCATAATTCAGCCTTGTTGTATTATTGCAGCCCCTGCTAGGTGGCCCTTCTTTTAGCATTAGCACAGAACGACAGAGTTTTGGTGGGCGGGGCCCAAGCCATGTGCCTCTATTGTCAATTGAGTCTTTAACGTCCGCCTCCGATAAAACATTGACAGACATCCATTTGGGCACCACAAATTGCCCAAGTTCCAATATTATGTATGACATTTATTTAGGTTTAGGCCTAATTATATTGTGTGTTGAACAATAATCTGTTTACAAATTACAGGCCTAATAAAATATTTGATCATCCACTAATCAGTAATTTTAACCCCTTAGGGGACATAGGCAGGCTGGGGAAACTAAAAAATATGACCAAAAATACTCACAAAAATGCAAATTTCATGCCAGGGTCACTTTAATAAAACCCATGAAACTACTACAGTTTTAATCTTGGTAGTTTATGACAGGATGTCAGAACCAACTAGTCACACCTCGGCAGTACTAGAGGCCCTTCGTGCCTCACTTTGGAACCATGGTCGAACATCTCCTGTGTGGCTCTTCAGATGTCACTTCTCTCCGGAAAGGCGCAGGAGTGGGCAGCCACTCTCTACAATCAACATTCACCCACCTGTAACAACTATGCTCTCTTCATCCAAGAACTCCACAAGACCTTCTTTCCACCTTCAAGCAAAGTCGAGGTGGAGGTGCAGCTGCTTCGCTCCATCTGCTCCAGTCACCAGTGTGCCTCAGACTTCCGCAGGGAGGATTCCAGGCTGCGCACACTGTTCTTCAAAGGGGCTGGATGACTACATCTGCGACAAGATGGTGGGTAAGGAGTCACCCAAAACCCTCAACGCTGCTGTCCAGCTGGCTCTGAGCATTGACCATCATGTCCTGAGTAGAGTCCCACCAGCTGCTTACCCTCTCCTTCCACGTCAGGATCATCGCCACCGTAACTGCCCTGTTTGGCCAGGAAACGACCAGGCCAGAAGATTCTTGGGGAGCTTTATCTGGTTTTGATCGTCCTACACCGTTCACACTGCCAGTTCATCTCAGCCACTTCAATCAGCCAGATTTCGCCTGCCAAGCTCTACTCAACTCTGGGGCAGTTGACAACTTCATTTCATCCAGACTGGTCACCATGGACCCGCTCAAGGTCTCTGCTGTCTCTGAATGGTCCAAACCACCACCCCGAGACAACTCCAATCCTGCTTAGGCTTTGTCAACTTTTATCAACATTTTATCAGAGACTTCAGTAAGATCATGGCTTCTCTAACCAACCTCAACAGACCCGCCAAACCAGCGCCGCCAATTCACCCCATCCCCTATGGCAGAAAGCGCGTTCCGGGATCTCATCACCAGGTTTGCTTCGGCTCCTATTCTGGGCCATCCCGATGTCATCAAACCCTTCATCTTTGAAGTGGACACCTCAGAGGTGGGCGCCAGACCTATCTTATCCCAGACTGGCCCAGATCAGAAGCTCCACTCCTGCTGCTTCTTTTCCAGGATGTTTGACCCCACTCAGAAGCGCTACGGTGTTGGGGACAGAGAGCTTCTGGCAGTAAAATGGGCTTTGGAGGAATGGCGGCACTTCCTCATCAGCACTGGAGACCCCTTTCCAATCTGGACTGACCACCAAAATCTCATCCACACCAAACCAGCCAAACAACTCAATCCCCTCCAGGCCCCTGGGCTCTAAACTTCGAGCAGTTCAATTTCCACATCTCATACAGACCAGGATCCAAGAACAAAAAGGCAGATGCTCTCTCCCGCCAACATTCTACTACCAACCCTCCCTCAGAACCCAGCGCCATCATCACTCCCTGTGGGATTCTGGCTGCCCTCCACTGGCCACTGGAGGACTCCATCCGTGCCGCCCTGCCTACTGATCCGGTTCCACCTGAGACTCCCCCCAACTGTCTCTACATTCGTCTCTGTTGCCACCAGGAGGCTCTTTGCTGGGGACACTCTTCTCCAGTTGCTGGGCACGCATGTCATGCCAAAACACTCAGCTTCACCGGTCCCTTTAGTGGCCATCCATGGGCCGAGACGTGAAGGAGTTCATCAGCGCCTGTGCAACCTGTGCCATGTCCAAGTCCACTTCACAAAGACCTGCCGGACTTCTGCATTCTCTTCCAGTCCCATCCCCTCCATGGTCCCATGTCGGCATGGACTTCGTAACTGGTCTTCCTACAGCTGAGGGCATGACAACAATCACCACCTTTCTGGATTGCTTCTCCAAGGCCAACCACCTGGCCTCCTTACCCAGTTTGCCTTTCGCCAAAAGTACAGATGAACTCCTCCTTCAACGTATGGCTCCACGGCTTTCCCCATGATGTGGTCTCCGATCGAGGACCTCAGTTCACCTCCAGGTTTTGCAAGGCATTCTGTTGGCTGACTGCCTTTCCTCAGCCTTTCATCCGGAGACCAACAGGCAAACTGAGTGCTCCAACCAGCAGGTGGGGAAATACCTCAGGTGCTTCACCTCATCTCTTCCTGGTTCCTGGCCACATCACCTGTTCTGGGCTGAACTGTCAATCAACCTCCAGGCTTTCTCCACCACCAATCTCTCACCATTCTAGACGTGCAATGGATACTAATCTCCCATCTTCAGCCATCAGGAGGTAAAGTAGAGGTTCCTTCGGCCCAACACCTTGTGTGGCACATCAAGGCGGCTTGGATTAAAGCCAGGCATCTATCAACAGGACGAACACCGAGTTCCAGGGGCAACAACGACTCAGACGGTGATCAGGCCCACCTACCATCCCGGGGATGTGGTCTGGCTGTCCACCAAGCACCTCAACCTCAACACGTTCAGCAGGAAGCTCACACCCCAGTTCATCAGTCCCTACCCCAATGTCCATCAGATCAACCCAATCACCTACAGTCTACGCCTCCCTGCTTCACTCAAGATCCACCCAGTGTTCCACTGCTCTCTGCTGAAGCCACCTCACCTCTGTCTCCACCCACGGTTCAACTACTTCCTCTACACTTCCTTGATAGTGGTCCCATCAACACAGTCGACCTGGTGGACTGGGAGGGGTTCGGCCCAGAAGTCAGAGCCTCATCATCTACAGCCCCCTCACAAGTAACAGCTCTCCACCCATTGGCTGGCTGGGTCATCATATAAAAGACCACTTCACTGACCTCATCTCCATTCTGACATCTAGTTTTCCAGCCAAGAACTCTGCCCTCGTCGGTCCAGATCTTGTCCCAAGTTTCTGCCAGTCAGTCCTTTTTCCAGCTCTTCATCTGCCAGTTGATCCTGTCTCCAGCCCCTGTCCTAGTCAAGGTCCTGCCTTTGAGTGTGGGCTTTAATAAAAGCCATGAAACTACAACGGTTTTGATTTTGGTAGTTTATGACAGTTTACTTTAATTATAAATACCATGACATCATGACACCACCCTCTTTTGCGCGATTGTGTGATCTTCATTCAAATGTCTAGTGTTGCGGTAATATTACCATCAAGCTTGGTGGCAAAATGGCACAATATTCTCGCCTCGGGAAGCCACCACGGTGCATTCAAAGAACACACCATGGCGGCTGTATTACCCTGATATGCCTGCCGCCACAGTGTGCCTTTCGAAACAGGCTACTGATACAAGGCAGGATGGATCAATGCTTTCATGTTGCTTAATCTAAATTATTACCCTACTTTTCTATTGTCCCAGGCGAAATCTAGTCTCATTAGACCAGACAATATTTTTCAAATTCGTTACTGTCCAATTTTGACAAGCAAGTAGAAATGTAAGCCTTTTTTTTTCTTAGATAACAATGTCACTCTTGTTATCTAAGAAAAGGTATGCTATGGTGTGGTATTGTTTTACTGTAGCCTATCTGCTTCAAGGTTTGATGTCTTGTGCATTCAAAGATGGTATTCAGCATACTTTGGTTGTAACAAGTAATTATTTGACTGACAGTTGCCTTTGTATCATCTTGAAGCAGCCTGGCCATTTTCTTCTGAGATCAACAAGGCATTAAAGACACTACAGCTGGTGCCCATTTTTCTGACAATACACTGTAAAGCCAAGCAAGGGTTACCAATAAATCATTTTCTTTGTCATTTTATACTGACAACCTTGGCATGCTCAAAATTATTTTAATATAAATTTTTTCTTCATTTTGATGTGTAATTTGAACTTCAACAAATTATCTTTCCCACGTGAAAAAGCCAAATGTGTGGCATTGCTATTTGTGTTAACAATTGAGCAGGTACCCTTAATGAAGTTGCAGGTAACTGTATTATTTTAGGAGAGTGTTTTTTAGAGTGACCTTGATGTCTCTAACATTGTTTTGATCACAGGGTTTAGTGGATGTGTGGAGTATTTAAACGTCAGCGGTCATACTCTGCCAGTCAGTGGACACAGTTTAATGGTTGAGGTCTGGCCCAGTTTGACTCTTCCCCAGTCCAGCTGCAGCTCTCCAGGTGTCTGCCTCGTCTTACCATGCTCTGAAGAGACCACCTTTATGAGAACATGTCTTTCAGAATGTCAGAACCGGAGGATGTGCAGACCTTCAACACAGGACAAATCATGCATCTGTTTGCAGAATGTCTCTGGTCATTTTTGTGATATCTGCATTTCTACTTCCGATGAAGAGTGCTCAGAGAAACAGCATAAAAGGCCTTTTTGGGTTATAGCTCTGGTTCTCCCTCTGGTCACCATCCTGGTCGTTGTATGCATGTTTGCAGTTCTGTACAGACTGAAACAGCAGGATTCAAAGCCTAGAAAAGAGAACCTCCCCCACATAACAGGGCAAGAAACTGAAAATACAACCTTTGGTTTTGATGGCAACCAAGTGCCTAAAGCTACACTTTCAACCTCCAAAGGGAAACCTCATGAAAAAAAGAGTGGATGTCAGCCAAATGAAAAGTTGAATAGTCATGCACAACTGATGTTTCCTAGTGAGCTGGAGTATTATGAGATTGGCAGCATCTGTAGTGCATTTAAGTTTGACAAAAACTTACCAAAACTCAGCTGGCACAAACATTTATACAGTACAAAATGTCTTAGAAATGATTCAAATCACTGGGGTGATCTGAGGACGCTATTAGGGAAATTTAAAAAAGACAACCCCTGCGAACAAGAAGGCCCTCCAAACCCTCCAGATATTGCCACTTTACACAAACAGTCATTGTGTAATCTTGACACAGAGCAGCAGCGTCAAAAAATGCCCTGTTACACAAAAACGTTCCTACAGCCAGAGCTCCTGGAGCCATCACAACCACTGAGTTTTGAAGAAATTACCAAACTGAATTCTCCTCCTGAGGCAGCATTTTCACATGAAGCTCTTTTACAGTCTGGACCCACAGAGTCCATTATGACAACAGAGACCTCATCAGAGTGTGAAACGGACAGCACGTTTACTTGCTCTGAGTCTGAGTATGACCACTTTTCAATCTTCACTGGCAAGAAATACAGGCATGTGCAGCAATTCCCATTAGAGTGTAACATAAGGCACGATGGCACTCTTCCTGGTAACTCATTCTTTGAACTAACATCCTCCTCCACTTTCGGACACGATATTTCCAAGAGTGATCCCTTTGCTATGTTTGAACAATGGGAAAAAAATTTAAATGTGCCGCTGACCTTTGACAGCTATTCTGCAGTTTTTGAGGATATTGCAGACATACCCATGGAGTGGAGTCATAACAGTGATATGCAAAGTGCTGAAGAGGAAATTATTTGAAAGGTCAGAGCAGATGAAGTAGATTAGTGTGAACAGTTGAAGATATCTGATTTGCTACTTGCACAAAAGGGTTTTCTAAAGTCTTGAAATCTCTAGGATAAATGAATCCTTTTAGTCTGGCAACTTCATTTTTGCTTGAATTGTTTCGTTATTCTTTATTAAATTCTTTTTATGCAGTTTTTAATGCACTTTTTTATGAAAAGCACAGATCATAAAGCTAGAGAGGATAGCTTACTTACAGCAAAGTAAAATTGTTTGCTCTTACTCTTTTTGTAATATGTAATAATGTGATATTTGAGTAGGAGTTGTAAAAATGCTGTTGCAGAGACGAGTGTGGTGTGCATGGTGAGCTGGTGAACTGCTGAATCTTCCCATACAATTTAAATGCTATCAGATATGTTATCTTGAACACTTTTCGGATAACATTTTCAGATAAGATATAAAGCAAAATTTTCTTGTTTCATAATTTAAAATCTGACTTTGTTAACAGTTTTTCTTTTATTGTATGTAATATTATGATATCCTTTGTAAAAAATAAAAATAAACCAACAGTCTCATTGATTCAATAAAGCATACAGAGACATATTTTGTAATATTTTATATTTCCATTGGGCAGACAACATTACAAAGTTTTGTAAAACTTGCAATCCACCTGCTTCAACAGGGGGGTTGCTGCTGAACTCCAACAGTGTTTGGAAGAATGCCAGGGTACACTGCGGACAGGCTGCAGGTCTATCACAAGGCTCTAGTTTATTGTAAATCGTTCTGCGTAAACAAGTAAACTTTTGAAACTGCATTTTCTGAAAAGTATATTGTCAGTTTAACTCCATCTAGTGGTTAAATTAATAAGTATGTTTTAAACATGACTGAATTTTAAAATATGTGTAAAATAGGTATTTCACGGTCATTAAACCTTTAGTGGCAATCTGAGACAGAATCCATCACTGCAGGAAAATTAGTTTTAAATATAAATGTGTGTGGAAAAATAATCTTTCAGACTTGCAAATAAAAAAGATTTTAATTATTTACCGTCAGAACATGGAAGCAGATATTCTCATCAAATACAATCCCTTTCACAAACAGTTGAGTCAAAATATATCAAAAAGCTTTTTTACCATAAGAAATTAACTATTTAAATGCTTAGCCAGAAATGCACATTTTAGAAGAATACAGAGAACTAATATCTCTGTTTTATACATCTGAGCATATTCATGTGCTCTTTTTAATTTTAAACATGTTCTATGTTTGTAAAAGGTTATTAAAACTGTTAAACTCTTTGTTTAATCTGAAACAAAAAAAATTCTAATTCTACATGACAAATTTATATGAGTTTTCTCATCACAGGCTAGGCCAAATAACATTAACATTTTGCTTATTATAATTTTAAAGTGCAAGACTTATTTTTTATTTTTGAATCTCTGTGCCAAAGACGTTTTGATTTCCATAGTTTTTAAGCAGTATATCACAGGGTTAACTGCAGGAGGTATGAGGCTGTACATCATTGTTATAATTATACGAGCATCAAGACTAACTTTGACTCCTAATATGTCAGTAAGATATACAATACATCTTGGCACGTAGTATAGACAAGTGATAAAGATTTGAGGAGCACACGTGGACAAAACTTTGTGATGCTTTTCAGGAACAGACATTTTCAGAACAGCCATAATGATAGAGAAGTAAGAAATAATTATAAATGATAAAGGAACTAAGAGAGTAACCATAGCATTTGCAAATGCAACCTGTTTTATATATGCAACGCCATCACCACATCCCAGCTTGGTGATGGAATTATGATCACAGTAGCATTGCATGATGATGTTAAGGTCACAGTAGGGCAAAGTCAAGGCATGTTGCACAATTCCCATCATTCGTATAAAAGTCAGTACCCAGCACAAACTGCAAGAAACTGAAATGTTTTTGTTTGTAAATAAAACTGGATATTTGAATGGAAACCATATGGCAACAAAGCGATCCAATGCCATCATCAGCAAAATTAAAGAGTGAATAGCTCCCAGAGAGTGAACAAAATACATCTGTGCAAAGCAGGCTCCAAATGAGCACATCATATCATCCCACCAGTATCTGGCAATGATTTTTGGGAGTGTTACAATGCCAAAGATAAGGTCTGTCATTGCAAGGTTAAGAAATATCATGTATGTTGGTTTGTGGAGACTCCGCTCACATATGATGACAGCTAGAATAAAAATATTCCCAAATAGAATGGCAATGAAAACGATAAACAGAATAACAGATACTATGCCATAATACTCTGGTGGCAGTCCAGGGAAGCCAATGATCATAAACTCTTTGACATTTGTGACATTTGTGTATTTGATCATTTGCAAAAAAATAAGTTAAATAAAATGCAAAAAAAAAAATGAAATAAACCTTTAATTTAGTCAAAACCACTTCACGTTCAGTAGTGATATGGTAATTACAAAACAAATACTTCAAAACCACTTCAGAATCTTTTACAAGCGAAACCACTTGCCCTGTGAGTTATTCGTACACCTCACCTTTGCAGCTGTAACAGAACCTTGTCTCCTTTGGGTGACATAGCCCTAATGTGCTACCTGTTGATCCTGTCTCTCTATTTAAAGCTTTCCAACAAATACTTTTCTGATGATGTATATGGAGAAGAAAACTCAGAGGAGCATTATATTTCCAAAGGGTCTAGGAACATTTCAATGTCTCATTGTTTACAACACAAAAAAAGTCTTTTGGATAGACTTCTTTGTCATAAACTCATAAACTCTGTGTAATTTCAGGAAAACATATCTTATAAAGCACCTTGAATCACCTTGTTGTTGAAAGTGTGCTATACAAATAAAATTGCCTCGCCTGGCCTATTTGCTCAACAAAGGTAAAAGGCATGTACCAAAAAAAAAACATCTTCCAACTAAACTGCAGTAGGAAAACAACAAAAGCAAGTAATTTTACATAATTTAGATAACATTATTTCTTTTTTTTAATCGTGTGTCCTGTCTGGCAGTGTGGCACTCAGGGTTGATGTCCGAGTGCCATGTAGAAGCCCAACAGATTTACTTTTATATGTATGTATGAAATCTTTATTAGAAATTGCTGTAGGTTTATTTCAAATACTATGGACACAGAGACGAAAAAGAACGAGGAAAAAAGTGGGACAAAAAGTTAAAATGGGAAGAGGGAATCGAAGTTGGAAGAGAGGCAGGGGAATAAAGAAAATACAAGAAAACAACCTAAAAGTCTACACCTGCAGGACAAAAGAAGAAGGGGAAAAAAGATAAAACAAATCAAACAAGCAAACAATGGGAACTGATAGCCACAGAGCAAAAACCCACAAATAGATATATAAATACAACAACAGCCTCACTGAAAAGCATATGGTGCCGATTATTGCAAGATGTTTTAATGGCAACCTCAGCCCAAGAGCGCATCCTAAAAACCTGAATCAAAACACCTGTGTATGTTTGTGAGCGTCCTAGTGTATATAAGGTTTCTTAATTTCAGTGTTCTATAGCCGGAGTGAGGAGCCATAGATCTGCCCCCCCCAGGACTCGATGCAGACACAAAGGAGATCAGAGCCATAGAAATCTATGCAGCGACGAGACCACAGGCTACTCCAGGGCAGATCCAGCCATGGACTCATGTCAAATTGCCATACCAAAAGCCACAGTGTAACCAAGCCCAATCAACACCCAGACATCTGACTCAACAAACTCCCGAATCTCAATCCTGCGCACCGCTGAGTACCAAGACCAAAAATCTAACCAAAGTCAATCAAACCCACCAATAAACCGTCCAAGCACTAAACACACAAAACAGGCGAATAAAAAGAGAAGCCAGACCCGAACCCAGCTGAGCCACCAGACCAGGCAATCCTCCCCTCGCACCATGAAGTGAAGGGAAAAACGCAGACAATGGTCCAACATCCGTCGCTTGCTCCTCGCCCACCATGCAATGCAAACACAGACCCCCAATCAAACGACAAAAGCCCCAAGCACAATGGTGCCCAGGAGAAGGGTTCTGTAATGAGCAATGCCACAGCAGATTCACTGTGAACCGGCATGCCCCCTGAGCACCCTGCCCCGGACATCAAGAGCCACCATTGCACTGGCGGGCAGAGGCACCAATCATTGGCAGGGGGTATGATGAAGGGGAAACAGGCCCCACATTTGGTCTGGTGCCCGAGGTGCACCAGGAGGAGGGGCAGCTGAATACCCAACCTGACAGATACACAGGGACAAACAGACACAATCACAAGTTCCCTCCCTCTAATGCACTCTCTCACCCACACTCCAAACACAAAGTCACCAGGATGGACGCTGTACACCCACTTGTACTCCCCATACATACTCTTTACTCCCAGGTCCAGGTACCGATACCCCAGCAGGGCAACAAACCCCCAGACCCAGGAGGTGGTCCCCTTCATTCCAGGATTGAGACAACCAGACCCCCAAAGTGCCCACAGTAACGTTGCAGCCCAGGCCCTGACCAGACTGCCTCTTCCTCCTCTTGGTCTCAAACCCTTGATGGCGAATAGCAAACAGGGGTGTGGAAAGAGCACAAGCCTCCCTCCTTCTGCTTAAATACAGTGTTGATGCATGTTGTTATAATGTGCAGTTAAACCAGGGGGGTGGGATGTGGGGAAGGCAGTTTCACCCCTCCATCCCCCACCCTGAGTCCTCAGTATCTACATGCAGCTTAACAGTGGGCAACAGCACAAGAGGTGAAGCTGACTGAACAGCTCCCCCTCTGGATGCCGATAAGTGTGCCCACCCCAAATTCCCTGCATGTTTGTCTAATGAGAATGTTATAAGTGACAGTGTCAAAGTTGCATAGACATTCCCTCGATGCATGATAATTGTTCTGCTGTTAAGCCTAGTTTATACTTCTCCGTCAGCAAGTATGCACCCACACGCACACGTATTGACTGAGATGTTTTCCTTTTATACTTCTCCGTTGGTGTGTCAGAGTTGCAAAGCAATTCTCCGCCAGAACACCAGGTGGTGCAGACCATTTCTGGCGGGTCTGCCTACCATTGCAGTAATGTCTCTGGTCGACGACAGTTTATTTACTTCAGCTTGTAACGCACATTAACTCAAGGAGCAATGGCTGACAGAAAGCAAGTTTTGATTGAGCTGGAAAGCTTTTTACTACAAGTGCACCTCATAGATTACTCTAAAAATGCATGTATACAAACACAGCGGTCTGTTTTATTGTTCTCTAGGCAAGGCAAGGCAAGGCAAGGCAAGGCAAGGCAAGGCAAGGCAAGGCAAGGCAAGGCAAGGCAAGGCAAGGCAAGGCAAGGCATTTTGTGTAGCACACTTTCAACAACAAGGTAATTCAAAGTGATTTACAGGATTAGGTGATAAAGTAAAAACAGTAATAAATCATAAAACACACATAGCATATGACACATAGAAACATTACTCAAGAGCAAACATGAATTTAGGATAAAGTAAAAACAGCAATAAAGCATGAAGCACACAAATCATACGATACATTAAAACATTACTGAAAGGCAGCTCTAAACAGATGGCTTTTTAGCTGTGATTTAAAATAATTCAGTGTTTCAGCAGCTTTGCAGTTGTCTGGAAGTTTGTTCCAGAGTAGAGGAGCACAGAAACTGAAGGCTGCTTCTCCATGTTTTGGTTCTAATTCTAGGGATGTAAAATAGACAGGAATCAGAGGACCTGAGTGGTCTAAAGTGGAGTAGAGTGGTTAAAGAAATAAATGATTGAATAAATGTGGAAATAAATGTATAAACAAATGTGGAAATAAATATAAACAAATAAATAAATGTGGGAATAAAATAAAACTTGAGATAAATAAATAAATGTTGAAATACACATTTATTTATTTATTTCCACATTTATTTATTTAATTATTTATTTCCACATTTATTTATTTATTTCCACATTTTTTTTATTTACAGAAGTGTATTCTAATAAGGGGGGCATTTCTAACACTGACCTAAAGCCTGATTGGTCAACTCCAAGACTCTATTCAAACAAACTTGGCTCTGCACTACTGCGCTAGCAGCAGATGGCTACCCTTTGTGTCTGTCACAGAGTTGAGATACCCGGCCACTGGAATCTTACAACCAGATAAATGCTGGTTCAACACCAGGCCTGTTCCTGACAGGGAGGTCTCCGGCGACCAACAGACAAAAACGGAGGTGCTTTAGGTGGTGAGGTGCTGGGGCGCAGGGTCAGCAAACCTCTCGGTCTAGCTTCTAGCTTAGCTAGCACGAAGCTAGAGGGTAGGTAGCACCTCACAACCGATTTTTGTGCTTTGTCTGAGGTTTTTGACATTTGACACGTTTTCTGAGCATTGGACATAGACTATATATAAAGATTGTAATGGCCTTGCTGGCAAAAACAATGAAATGAAGAGGAAGCAAGAGGCTTAACCATAAATTTTTTTATTTTTGACCTACTTACTACTTTTCCATACTATTTTCTGAATAAATATAATGTTACTGTAAATTTTTGGACAAACATCAAGTCAAATACCTGATATTGCCTATCCAAGATAGGCATTATCAGAGACAACAACAAGAATAAATATGTCTTGATTTAACTGTTAACTTTTTGGAGAACCTTGATAAATAAATAAATAAATAAATAAATGTGGAAATAAATAATTAAATAAATGTGGATAAAATAAATAGATACATTTTTAAATAAATAAATGTGGAAATAAACAAATGTGGAAATAAATAAATGCGGAAATAAATTAATAAATGTGCAAGTAAATAAATTTTTTTTTATTTATTCCCACATTTATTTATTTATTGTCAATTTTGGCAGGGACGGTCCTCCATAATATGGAGAACCTCACTTCTCATTCTAAGAAACTTTTTTTTCACCGTGAGTGCTTTAACTGACTCAAAAAGGCAATCTGGAGTTTATTTTACTTCATTTTTTGGACTTGTAAAACAAAAATACATAAATCGTAAAAAAAAAGGAGAAAAAAAAGTGTAAATGCATTTCAGATATTTACATTTTGTGATGACATCATGATAAAAACATACCCGGGAAAACAAAACATTAAATTTGTCTAATCTAGAATTAGTACAAAATCTTCTTCTTTATTGTATAATGACAGTTTTTAATTAAACTTAGTTACTGGGTCCAGATTTTTACCTCTATTCCAATTTTTGTTGTTTTTATTTTCTTCATCAAAGTGTGCTTTATTTCCCGAGTCTTGAAACAGTATATTATTGGGTTGACTGCAGCAGGAAGTAGACTGTACAACAGAATTAATAATATGCGAACATCTATACTAAAAGAAAATCCAACAAGGTTAGCAACATAAACAAAGCATCTAGGGAGATAGAAAAGGCATGTTATAAATATTTGTGGAGTACAAGTTGCTAGAATTCTGCTGCGGCCTGCAGAATTAGACATTTTTAAAATGGTTATGATAACAGAAACATAGGAAACCAGGATAAATGCCAGAGGCACTAAGAGACAAAACATAGCTATACAGAGAGCAACAAGCTGTACAGTCTTCTGATCCTTTCCACATCCCTGATTTGTTATTGAGATGTGGTCACAGTAGCACTGAGGAATTATATTTGACTGACAGTAAGGTAAACTGAGAGCTTGGAATATTACGATCAACATCAAAATCAGGGGTAAAAAGCAAGCAGATCCACAAAGGGTGAATATGACATTATTTGTGATCAGGACAGGATACCGCAGTGGAACACATATTGCAATAAATCTATCCAGAGCCATTACCAGTAAGACAAATGACATCACTGAACCTAAATAGTGAACAAAGAACATCTGTGTAAAACACCCTGAAAATGAAATTATGCTATCTCCAAACCAATATTTTGATATGATTTTTGGGAGCGTAACGGTCCCAAATGATAAATCAGTCAATGCTAGGTGACAAAAGACAAAGTAGGTAGGTTTTTGAAGAGAATTTTCACTGATGACAATAACTAAAATAACAATATTTCCAATTAAAATAACTAAATAGACTAGAAAAAGTACTGCTGATGCAGGGCCATAGTATGATGGTGAGAGTCCTGGGAACCCAAGGATAAAAAAGCTTTGTATCCTTGTGATGTTTGAGCTGAACACCATTATCCCAAGTTCCTGTAAAGAGGTTTGTAAAGTTTATGTCTTTTATCTGAAACACCACAAATATTTGTAAGAAAATGATTAATCTTAATCCATTATTTACTTATCTTTTAATTTGCTAAACTATTCAGTTTATTCTTTAATAGAATTTATAGCTTCTCAGCATAAAAATACACATTTACCAGTATGATTTTAGCAAATCAGTTAAACTCTTAACAATCTCATTATTATTAACTATTTTTAATAAATGAAATAAGCACATCAATGGAACTGTCATAAAATTCCGAACCAAACTGGACAGAAAAACAATTTTCTTGCTGAAATATACTTTGCTTTCACGTTTTCATGATGTTAAACACACTTGGCCGTCTTCTGTAGTAACTGATAATGTTCAAGGAAAAAAGCTAATACATTTTCAAATCTTACCTGACAAAGGCAGCTTTGAAGGTGAAGCCTTAGAGCAAAGGCTGGTTGACAGCTAATATATGCTTGTTATATCCAACCAGGCAGATCCTCATTAAGTGTTATTCCCAAATGACCCATAAACGTTCTCTGGTTTTGATTATATGTTTCAACATCATTGTTAATTTTAATTTGGAAAGTTATGCACTGTGCATAGCTTACATTTAGACTAAAGGAGTCTGTTTAATTTACAAGTAATGTTTTATTAAAGCTTGGATGCCCTGTAAAATAAAGGGAAAAAAACGCAATGTTGGTTTTTGTTAAATAAAAGCTGATTGATACTGATTGATCCAGTGACAGAGCTCCAGGGGTTAGCCGGATGCAAAGTTTTTATTAATATAAACCCATCCATCCATCCATCCATCCATCCATCCATCCATCCATCCATCCATCCATCCATCCATCCATCCATCCATCCATCCATCCATCCATCCATCCACTTATGCGGGGTCAGGTTGCTGGGGCAGAAGCTTAAGCAGAGAGAACCATACATCCCTCTCCCAGCCAAATGTGCTAGCTCCTTGTGGAGAATCCCAAGGCGTTCCCAGGCCAGCCAAGAAGCAATCCTTCCAGTGTGGCTCTGGGTCTCCTTCCAGTGCGACGGACCCGGAGCAACCTGATTGACACCAATGTAGAAAAAATCTCAGAATTCCATGAATTAAACTACAAAAACCTGGAAGAAATAATTTACCAATTATGTTCCTCTTCTTGCTGTCTTGATATGCTACCCACAGCTTTCCTTAAGAAAGCTTTCCTTGCCATTGGGTCTAATCTGATCAAACTAGTTAACTCATCCCTCCTGTCAGGTGTCTCCCCCAGGCATTAAAAACAGCAGTTATTAAACCAATGCTAAAGATAATAATAATAATAATAATAATAATAATAATAATAATAATAATAATAATAATAATAATAATAATAATCTGGACAACATGATAATGCAGAACTACAGGCAAATTTCTAATCTTCCATTTATCAGTACAATTATTGAAAAAGCTGTGTTTCAGCAGTTAAATAGCTTCCTAACAATGATAAACTGCTTTGATATTTTTCAGTTTGGTTTCCGTGCTCACCACAGCACTGAGACTGTCCTCGTCAAAGTTTTCAATGACATTCACCTAAATACAGACATTGGTAGAACCACAGTGCTGGTTCTGTTAGACCTCAGTGCAGCATTTGACACTGTTGATCATGATATATTATTGGAACGACTGGAGAGCTGGGTCGGACTCTCTTGTACAGTACTTGGCTGGTTCTAGTCTTACCTAAAGAACAGGGACTTCTTTGTTTCAATAGGAAACTTTTCATCAGAACGAACAGAAATCACATGTGGGGTGCCCCAGGGCTCCATCCTGGGGCCCCTCTTATTTAATATCCACATGCTGCATAACTATGCAGATGATACTCAGCTCTACATTACGATGTCACCAGGTGACTTTGAACCCATCCAAACACTAAGTAAATGCATCGATGAAATCAATGGATGGATTTGCCATAACTTTCTCCAGCTGAACAGAAACAAAGCAGAAGTAATTACTTTTGGGTCGAAAGAGGAACGATCAAGAGTCAGCACACAGCTTCAGTTAATACAGGTAGAAAATCCTGATCAGGCCCAAAATCTAGGTGTAGTAATGGACTCAGACCGAAACCTCCAGGGTCACATAAAGACAATAACAAGGTCAGCTTTCTATCACCTGAAGACTATTTTTAGGATTAAAGGACTGATGTCCCAACAGGACTTCGAAAAACTCATCCATCCATCTTTAGTCGGATTGATTACTGCAACTGCGTTCTCACAGGTCTGCCTAAAAAGTTAAATAGACAGCTGCAGCTGATCCAAAACGCTGCTGCTCACGTTCTCACTAGAAGCCCTTACACTGACTGTAGCTCAGAGAATAGAAATCAAAATACTTTTACTAGTTTATAAATCATTGAATGGCTTAGCACCAACGTATGTTGAAGATCTACTGTGACTATACCAACCCCTCAGACCACTCAGGTCCTCTAATTCCAGTCTACTCAGCATCTAGAACCAAACATGAAGAAGCAGCTTTCAGTTTCTATACTCCTCTAATCTGGAACAAACTTCCAGTCAACTGCAAAGCTGCTGAAACACTGAGTTCTTTTAAATCACAACTAAAAATCTATTTGTTTCAAGCTGCCTTTGAGTAATGCTTTCATGTATCATATGTTTTGTGTATGCTTCTTGCGTTATTCCTTATTTTACTTTATATGCTTTGTCTGTGTTTAACTGCTATATTTATTTTACCCCCTAATCATGTAAAGCACCTTGAATTACCTTGGTTTTGAAAGTGTGCTATACAAATAAGATTACCTTGCCTTGCCTTGCCATTGATAATTTTAGGTGAAAAATCATATGGTTTTAATTACTACAATATTTAAAAAATACATAAATTGTGTTAGGTAATTGTTGTGGTTTACCTAAAACAAGTCACAGACAAAAGTCGGAGATAATTTAGACAATAAGCTCTGCAGAGGTAGATGTGGTTCAATCAGTTCTGCAGAGGGAGACCAGGAAAATACTATAAGGAACGAGCCAACCGTCTGTCTGTTATCAGCTCCTTGTCACTCGTTCCTCATTGATCTCATCACTGGTCTCAAAGGGTCTCACCTCTGCAGACTCTCTTTATTTAGTCACACTTCATTAACATATTAAAAGAACAGGATGTCAAGCACAAGAGCATGTGGCTGAAACCAAAATGACATTTAAAAAGTACATTAGAACTATGTGATAAAAAACACCCTAAGAAAATAATAATACACCATTATTATTTTTCCCTAACATTTCCCCCCTGAAATGTGGTTTTTAAATGTGATCACGAACAACAAAAAGTTGTAAAATAGGTAACAACTCTAATAATATAAAAATATAAGAATCATAAAAACCAGACAACAAAAGGTTGCAAAATAAGTAGCATCCCAAATTCAAAAAAGGTAATAAGACATATAACAAAGAAATTGCAAAAGTAAGTAGCAATTTCAAAAAGGTATTTATGCGAGCTTCACCTAGACATCATCCAATTAATCGCTACCTGAATAGTAGTTTAGATTAATGGAATCATAAAAGGTTTTTACACATGTTAATTACACTTCATCTTCTTCTTTATTTCTATCTTCATCTTCAAGCCTCTGATTAAGAAGAGAGTATTGGACCAATGTGTTAGTTATCATCTTATTCATCATTTGTTTTATACATGGAAGAACACAACTAACAAAAATGCAGAAAAGTATCAAAATTACAATGAATGGCATAGCTATTTTTAAAAGAACCTGATACCACCTGCCAGTTGTCAGCCAGGCCATGAGATCCCATTGTCCATTACTGCTTTCCTGTGATTCTAAAAAGTCAGTTAATCCCTGCACCCGGTCATGAATGAGAGTCCAATTATCATGTGTACTAGGAATGTACGTACAACAATGTTCACCAATTACAGTACAAAGTCCACCTTCAGAAGCAAAAAGAGTGTCCAGAGCCACCCGATGTTGCATCAGCATGGTCTTCATCGCCAGTTTTTCAGGATCGTTGGCCAGCAGGTTGGACATTTCAGCAAGGATGTCTGTGATGTTTTCCAAAGTCCACCAAACCTCGTTCATCCGTTTTGTCAGACTTGCAACTCCAACAGGTGGGAACATGGTGTGGAAGATTCCTTTTGCATCACTGTAGAGAGGTTTTCGTCCACCATTGTCAGAGAACGGGTTGAACACTTGTGGAGGGTTGAATTCCCGTTTATTCAGCTCTGTAGGTTTAGAAGGTGCTCCATTTTCTGTTATGATGTATGAGGAGGGTTGCAGTCGAGCCAAACTACACGTGCCACACCAATCCTTAGGTAGGTAGAGGTAGAAAGTGTGACCACACTTCCAGATGTATCCGTCAGGCGTTCCCAGGCCAAATTGGGATTATTTAAGGTGGTTGGGACAGCAGTCATCGATGAGACTTCTTCAGAATGGTGTGGGATCCATGAACAGACATAACAGCTGGTATTGAAACCTAAACGTTTTGCAGTCAAATTAGCTATTTGGTACCAGGTGTTCTGGAACGCATGGTGGGTTAGAATTTTAGCTCTTTTTTCCTTTGATGTCTGGGTGTCATCAGGTGTGAGGAAAAAGCAGTGGAATAGAGGCAGGCAAACTGCCAGACAGGAGGGGAGCCAAACTAGTTTCATGTTAGCTAGAGGCAAATAAGAGGACTAGCCCTCCAAAACAGAGGTTTGACCACTAAGGGGACAGGGATGCTGTTCTGCTGGGTTTGAGACCAGAGGCCCTATTGGTCACTCTGTCCTTTGTAGCCCAGACTTCCCCACTGTCCCGTGTCTAGTCCCCTAATTGCCTTTGCAATTTGCAGTGTGAGATGTGTATCCACGAGGGTCTCTCAGCGATTTTCACAGCCGTGGGTGTGGTCAGCAGGACTTCAAAAGGTCCTTCCCAGCGGGGACTCTTCTTTTTAATCACCTTGATGAAAACCCAGTCTCCAGGTTTGATTGGCTTTTCAGGATCCTGTAAAACAGAAGGAGAGATAGGCAGATTGTGTGCGCTTTGCACTTCTTTGGCTAGGATAATTATCTTCATGTAATCAGCTAATGTGATTTCTTACACATGTTAGGCATGTTTTGAAGAAATGTTTTAAGTATGTTTCCAGGTTGTATGTTGTAAAGTTTTGCTGTATTATTGATACCATCCCCCCTGTGGAGGCATGGCAAGGCCCATGGCTCACAAACGCAGCAGCTTTAAACAGTGATTTGGGTAGGATGGGTTTATTACGAACTTCATAAAGTCCATTTTCGTTTAGAATGGCACCTGTTGTTAATAATTCCTCAATTACTGGTTGAATTCCTAACTCTTCTTCCACAGAGAGGGGATATTGTCTTACTCTGGGTCTAAAATGTGATTTAGCAGTTATTTGAACGGGAGCAATGGATGAGAGTAGGCCCACATCAGTGGGGCTTTTAGACCATAATGTGTCAGGGACTTCTTTGAGTTGCTTTTCTTCCTCTTCAGTCAATAAGAGGGTTTCTGCTTCTGGTCATTCTAATGTTGCAATTTTGGTTGTGCAGTGGAGTGGCATGATAAGGGGCAGTCTATATAAACCTGTGGATTCACTGTATTGCCAACTATCTTCTTTATTTTCTTGCAAAGTTTTAAAATCTGTGGTATTATTTGCTTTTCGCACCATATATCCCAAATCTTTCCAACGTGATGTACTGCTTTTTGTCAGGGATATATGCGGATCTGTAGGCAAATCAAAGAATGGTTTAAGGCTGGTAGGCAGTGTTACTGAGGCAGCTGAATCAGATTTTCCATCAGTAATGATGTATGAGGTGAACACTACAGCAGGTGAGAGTTGCATAAAATAGTCTTGGAACTTGGGATCAGGTTCAGGCCTCAGAGCCATAGTCACATGTAACTGTGATGTAGGCATAATTTGTTTGTCGGGTTCAGGAACTACCTGCAAAACTGTGTCCATCATTGTTGTTGTATCTTTAAGGTTTTCATTAGGTTCAACTCGTAAAGAGTAGTACAGACCGTGCCCCTGTGGTCTATGAATTGTATTTAGGTAAATGTCATCATTTCCTGTTCTCACAGCTCTCATGCCGTCTCCCACTGGGATAATTGAGATTTTTAGGGCTGACATTAAGTCTCTGCCTAACAAATTGAGTGGACATTGTGGTGAAATGACTATTGAGTTTTTAGAACTTAACCTAGTTTTTGGATCTGTTATTAACACTGGTTTAGATAAAAATGAGCGAGTAGTGGCACCATCTGCTGATTTTACCAAAATGCTTTCTTTAGATTCTGGCAGATTAACGCCAGAAGAGATCACAGTTCTGCAAGCTCCAGTATCACAAAGGAGCTCTATTGTTTGTTCATTAACTTTAAGTGTTATGTAAGGCTTCTCTTTCAGAACATTAAGTAATTCCCAGGCGCCACAGCAGTCCACCACCTCATTAGAGGCGGTAAAAGTATCTAGTCGTTGCTGTGTGAACCGCGAGTGATCTGGGGCAGTTGAACCCTGTGTATGGGTCTGATCTCGCCCTATGCCCCCTCCTCGGCCTCTGCCTCTGCTACATTGATTTGAAATGTGGCCTACTTTCCCGCAGATCCAACACGTGGGGGCAGTGTGACCACCTTGATATCTCCAAGACCCCTGTGGTGTCTTATGATGTGTATTCCTTTGTGGTCTAAACCCCCTTCCTTTGTTGTGGTTGTCACTTTGATAATAAACTTCCCCCTCATCGTCTTCAACCTGAGTGTGAAATACCTGTGTGTCGGAGTCTGGAGGTTTTGGTTTCTTCCCCTTTCTTTCAATGACACCTTCTGCAAAACGTGCATTGGCCATAAGGGTAGTAAGGTTGCATGTTTCCCATGTCAGAAGGTGATTTTTAATCCAATTAGTGATAGTGGGGTGGAAACTATGTAGCAAACCATTACAGAAATGCCGCATATATGGAGTTTCATCACCATTCTCTTTAGTTAGGCCACTATGGGTATCATGTTCCTTTTGGTATCTGTATTTAAAATCATCTACAGTTTCCCCAGGCTTCTGTTTTATGGAGGCCATATGCCCATAATCTGGTTTCTTTTTAAACTGTGTACGAACTTTATCCGCTACTGCATCGAATTGTTGCTTTAGTACCCCCTGGAAATCATTCTGAAATTGTAACACAACTCCGGCATCATCTCTTCCTGTGTAATTTCCAGCTACATGGTGCCAGTCTTTCCCCAGCGATGCAGCCATAGCCTGTCCTAATTCATGACCGTTTAACCGGTAGGATTTGACCACATCAACCATATCCTCTGTCCATTTTTCTGGATCCTCCTTATGGCTAGTGATTTGTTCTACAACCTCTTTAACGTCTTTAAGTGACCATGGTCTAAAAACATATCTCGGAGTACCATCGGCAGATGGTACTTGAATCATAGGGTTGATATTTATTGAGTCCTCCGGTTCACTCTCATAAGATTTATCCTCAGATTTTTTGGGACCTGACTTTGTAATTCTAAGTCTTTGTTTTATTGTGGTACCATTTGTTTTTTCTTCAATTGCAAATTGATCTCTTGAAACAGGAGGATATAGACCTTCCCCTGAAGCCCCCCACTGGTCTGCTGGGGGTGCTGGTGGAGGTGCATAAGGTTCTCCTCCAACAGCCCCAGGGGGGTCTGTCTGAGCTGTAGGTGGTGGTGAATAAGGGGGAGGGCACAGTGTGAGCTCGTCACCTAGCTTTTTCATAAGAAGAGCCTCATCTTTAGCACCTTTGCTCTCTTTTCTGTTTTTTATATTTTGTTTCCTTTTCTCTGTTTCATCAGCCCACACACGTGCTATTTTTAACTGTGTCTGTTTAAGTTTTTTCTTTTTACCTTTAGCGATAAGTGTTTTTGCTTCAAGAACACATACAAGTTCTCTCCATTGGCTTCCTTTAAGCTTCCCATCTACTTTATACTTTTTGCGCCATTTTGTTAGAAACTGAAGATTTTCGGGGTTCTTTTTATACATATATTTTGAATCGCCTTCTAATTTGTCGGTGGAAAAATCGTTTCCCATCTTTGCGTTGTTTTTATATAAGCCTTAATGGGTTCTATTAATTGGTCTGGTAAAGTCTGTTGTTAGAATACCAAATAGTTCTATGGGAATAACAACAGTAATTAATATCAAGGTTAAGGTGAATGAAAAAGCGAGAACTATGAAATTAGTCTGTTGATGAGTTAAAGTTAGTGATTTATTCTTTAATTAATTAAAGTAATCTGTTTTTGTTTTTGGTCATTTATTTGAGATTTTTTTCTTGTACTCAATTTCTGCTAAAACTGGATCGTATAGTTTTTACTCTAAGTGTCTCTCTTGTGCAACTACATTGAGCCGTCTTATGGCTTTCCTAATCTAAGGATGTGTTGTGTAACCTATAAATCCACACAGAACGTCTCTTGTAGTGCCCGTTCAAACCGTACGTTAACACCGTTAGGTTTCAGGTTGGACTGGCATACATAAAGATTATGTCCTGTGTCTAATCTTTCTTATACCCACTTAGGGTGCTGTATTTCGTTTTGATTCTGCTGTTTGTGTTTTTACTTCCATACACTGGCGTGCTTTATTTCCCAGCGAGGTGGATTGGTTCGCAAACCTAACCCGTTACAACCGTATATTTTTCAAGGTGGTCAGGTTCGCAGACCTGTACCGTTACGCCCTTTTTCAAGGTGGACCGGTTCGCAAACCAGGTCCGTTACACCCTTTTTTTTTTTTTTCAAATTTTATTTTTGAAGGTAGTCAGGTTCGCAGAGCTGTACCGTTACGCCCTTTTTCAAGGTGGACCGGTTCGCAAACCAGGTCCGTTACACCCTTCTTTTGTCACTAAACAGTTACGGCTCAACACCTGATATTTTATCAGAGAGGCTAAAGCGTTCTTTAGGCCCAAACAGCAGAATATACCCTGACTATCTTAGAATTAGTTTTGTTAAATGTAAAGGTGCACAAAAAAGACGTACTCACAATGTTTGCCCTATGCGAGTGACTCAAACCGAATCGATCGCACGGGAGCACGCGCAGGGGGTCCTCGTGGAAGTTATGCAGCCGGCCAGTGCAGCAATTCAGCGATCTGGATGTCAAAAACAGGCCTTCGACGAAAACCACCTGCGGGAGTACTCCGTACGTCGGGTCTCGGCACCAAGATGTTAGGTTTTTTTTGTGGTTTACCTAAAACAAGTCACACACAAAAGTCGGAGATAATTTAGACAATAAGCTCTGCAGAGGTAGATGTGGTTCAATCAGTTCTGCAGAGGGAGACCAGGAAAATACTATAAGGAACGAGCCAACCGTCTGTCTGTTATCAGCTCCTTGTCACTCGTTCCTCATTGATCTCATCACTGGTCTCAAAGGGTCTCACCTCTGCAGACTCTCTTTATTTAGTCACACTTCATTAACATATTAAAAGAACAGGATGTCAAGCACAAGAGCATGTGGCTGAAACCAAAATGACATTTAAAAAGTACATTAGAACTATGTGATAAAAAACACCCTAAGAAAATAATAATACACCATTATTATTTTTCCCTAACAAATTGTTTAGTTGATCAATTTCACAACATACAGGAGTGTTAGTCTAACCCAGAAACATGCATGGTCTATCTCCTATTCATCTGTTTAACGTTTCGTTATTTTATTTTAAGTCATCTGTGAACAGACCGATTAGAGGAGCTGCCTAAATCATAAAGGTTATTTTTTGGTCAGAGATTTTTTTTTAAATCAATGCGTCACATCCAGAAGTGGGTCATAACTGGTTGTATTTACTTTGCTACATTTACTTGAATAACTTTTTGAATGAAAAGTAATTTTAGGAGTAGTTTAACTTCACTGTACTTTTACTTTTCAGTAATATTATTGAGAAGTATCACTACTATATTTGATTACAATTTCTGGATACTTATCCCACTCTGAGTAATTTACTGAATGAAGAACAAACATAATTGAACCCAAAATGCTCCAGATGCAGACACACACCTATTCTTGATGTAAAGGAGAAACTTTGTTGTTCTGATTTTATTTTGTATCTGTTGAGTGATTTTTCTTTTTTCTTTTTGGAGGTTTTTGAAAAATTTAAACAAACACTATATCTTGTCACCTGACATATTTTACTTTGTTTTAACTTAACAGTGTCATTCACCCATTTTTTTCAATGAATTTTGTGTGTTCTCTAGCCCAATAGGCTCTTTGCACGTCATCATCCGCATTCATGTATGTGCGGGCTCGTCATTTCCGGTCTATTAAGAAAAAGCCGTTTTATATAAGATGTTTGCAGGGCTTGCACAAACTGACAATTAACGATGCCAACTGACTTTGTAAATCATCATCAAAAGCAACGACTAAATTAGAGACAGGGTTTAAGATGTATGCCTCATCTTACGTCCACGGATACAAATGTGGAACTTGTTTTGCTTAAACTTTGTCTAACATTAGCTGTAGCTATTGTTAACGGACATTATTCCAGACAGTATAAAATATGTGCTAATTAATTATCTGTGAACACCTTCAGTCATTCGGAGAATGTTCAACCTAATAATGTGTATGTGTATTAAAGTGCATACTGCTTTAATGTGTGTGTGCTGTTAGTGTCAAACGGAGAACAGGTAACAGGAAAGGTTGCTGTTTGGGCATCGTGCTTCAGATCCATGAAGAAGCATTAGAAACCTCATAGTGTAAGAAAAGGTCCTTTAGTTCCAACTATCATAATAACAATTAACATATAGACAGAAGCAAATTAAAAAAGGGTCAATAACAGTGCATCATTAAAGACATAATAAATTAAATAAGTAAAGGTTTGCTTTACCTTATTTGCTCATTTACCATTTTGGAACCCACAATTTCCAGGTCGCAGGCCAAGAAATCTGCCACAACCGCCTGAGGTCTTCCAATACATGTTCTTTGGAACACCGCCAAAGAACATGTATTACACTTCCTCAGTAAATGAGAAATATATATATATGTAAATAACCTACTCTGTGTACTGGTTTAATAATTATTATATTTCAAAAATCGTTTTAGAAAAGTGTTTCTTCCAACTAAGTTTATTTTCTTGTATTAATCTTTTTACATTAAAATATTAAATCAGTAAATAAATAGTAAAACCAAAATAAAATAAAATAGATAAATAGCAAATCAGTAACTAAGTACTTGAGTAGCCTATTTACCACACAATTTATTTGCCTTTTTAATGTGTACAAACCACATAAAGGTGCACAAGTTGACATCTAAAAACTATATTGATACATTCAAATTCTGTTATGTTCCTTGGGTGTTTGGGTTTTAATTTTTCTAACATCACAACAATGTCCCAAATAATAATGAAGGGATGTATGCAAAACAAAAGTACAGTGTGACCTGTAGACTGAGAAGTATGGCAGATGGTCTACCTCCTGTAGCATTTTTTTTATTTTTTTTATTTTTTACTATTTAACAATAAAGACAAAAAAATGCAGTTTTTTTATACAAACAGCAAATAATACCTACGGGATACTTATGTGTAATATTGAAATAAGCAAATGAAACATCTTTAAGTAAATTAAAAAAACAAAAACAAATTCTTTGTGGGGTTCAAAGGTCAACTGTACATGAATGAGTGTGTTAATCTGTTAAACTCTTCAGAAAACATGGCGCTCAGAGAAAGGCCCCAATCAGTCTGTAAAACTGTGGATCCTAAGAGTGTGATTTCAAATGAGGTCCTCTCCACAGAGCAGCTGTGCTATTGCCTGGTAACGAGACTGCCATTAGACTGTCTTTGACCCATGGGGCCTTTCACTGAGCTGGTTCCAGAGCTGGTTCGATGCTAGAGTCTGAAGAACCCCGGCCACAATGGTGACGCATACATTCCGTCCACACCATTGTGCTGGAAAGGGTTACGGGGCAATTGCCAAGCAGCTTGATGAAAATAGATCAGCTGTTGGAGCAATTGTTAGAAAATGGACGAGGTTAAAGATGACTCCCTCAGACTGGGGCTCCATGTAAGATTTCACCTCGTGGGGTATCACTGATGATAAGAAAGTGAGGAATCAGCCCAGAACTACACAGGAGGAGCTGGTCAATGACATGAAGAGAGCTGGGAACCCATTTTCAAAGGTTACTGTCGGTGGAACACTATGCTGTCATGGTTTAAAATTATGCATTGCACAGAAGGTTCCCCTGCTCAAGTTATCACATGTCCAGGCCCGTCTGAAGTTTGCCAATGACCATCTGGAGGACCAAGAGGAGGTTGGCAGAAAGTCATGTGGTCAGATGAGACCAAAATAGAACTTTTTGGTCTAAACTTCATTTGCCATGTTTGGAGGAAAAAGAAGGATGAGTTGCAGCCCAAGAACGCCATCTCTACTGTGAAGCATGGGGGTGGAAACATCATGCTATGAGGGTGCTTTCTTTTCTGCGAAGGGGACAGGACAACTGCACTGTATTAAGTAGAGAATGAATCGGGCCATGAATTGTGAGATTTTGAGTAACAACCTCCTTCCCTCAGTCAGACCATTAAAGATGGATCATGGCTGGGTCTTCCAACATGACTATGACCCGAAGCACACAGGATAAACAAGGAGTGGCTCCGTACGAAGCATATCAAGGTTCTGGAGTGGCCTAGCCAGTCTCCAGACCTAAATCCAATAGAAAATCTTTGGAGGGAGATGAAACTCCATGTTGCTCAGCGACAGCCCCAAAACCTGATAGATCAAGAGAAGATCTGTGGAGGAGTGGGCCAAAATCCCTGTTGGAGTGTATGCAAACCTCCTCAAGAACTACAGGAAACGTTTGATCTCTGTAATAGCAAACAAAGGTTTCTTTACCAAATATTAACACTGATTTTCTCAGGTGTTCAAATATTAATGTGCGACAATAAAATACAAATATATTATTTAAAAATCAGTGGAAATGCACCTACAATGTGAATTTCAGATCCCTCCATAATAACTAAGTGGGAGAACTTGCAAAATTGCAGGGTGTTCAAATACTTCTGTTCCTCACTGTAACTGTTGGATGTTAAACTAGCCACACTGCAACATATAAAAAATTGACATTACTTTTTCTGGAAGAGTTTATTTTACTTAATTTTTTTGTACAAAAATGTAAAGAAGTGTAAAAAAAAAAGAAATACAAATGGAAATGCTTTCAGACATTCACATTTTGCAATGGAATCATGTCAGAAACATACCCGTTAAAACCAAATATTTAATTTACCTAATGTATCCAATTGGAATTAAATGTTTTTTCTTTTCTGTTGTTTTACACTTCCTGATCCAAGTTAGTCACTGGGTCCAGATTTTTAACTCTATTCCAATTTTAGTTGTATTTATTTTCTTCATCAAAGTGCACTTTATTTCTCGAGTCTTGAAACAGTATATTATTGGGTTGACTGCCGCAGGAAGTAGACTGTACAGCAGAATTAATAAAATGCGAACATCTATACTAAAAGAAAACCCAATGGTGTTAGCTACATAAACAAAGCACCTAGGGAGATAGAAAAGACATGTTATGAATATCTGTGGAGTGCAAGTTGCTAGAATTCTGCTGCGGCCTGCAGAATTAAACTTTTTAAAAATGACAATAATAACAAAAATATAGGAAATCAGGATAAATGCCAGAGGCACTAAGAGACATAACATAGCTATACAAAGGGTAACAAGCTGTACAGTTTTCAGATCATTTCCACATGCCTGATTTGTTATCGAGATGTGGTCACAGTAGCACTGAGGAATTAAGGTAAACTGAGAGTTTGGAATATTATGATCATCATCAACGGCAGGGGTAAAAGCCAAGCAAATCCACAAAGAGCCAAAATTCTATTATTTGTGATTAGGACAGGATTCCGCAGTGGAACACATATTGCAATAAATCTATCTAGAGTCATTACCAGTAACATGAATGACATCACTGCACCTAAATAGTGAACAAAGAACATTTGTGTAAAACACCCTGAAAATGAAATGATGCCATCTCCAAACCAATATTTTGAAATAATCTTTGGGAGTGTAACGGTCCCAAATGATAAATGAGTCAATGCTAGGTGACAAAAGACCAAGTACGTAGGTTTTTGAAGAGATTTTTCACTGCTGACAAACACTAAAATAAAAATATTTCCTACTACAATAACTAGGTAGACTAGAAAGAGTACTGCTGATGCAGGGCCATAGTATGATGGTGAGAGTCCTGGGAACCCAAGGATGAAAAAGCTTTGTATCCTTGTGATGTTTGAGCTGAACACCATTATCTCAAGTCCCTGTAAAAAAGGATTATACATTTATATGTCTTTGCTTTTTTTTGAAACACACCATAAATATTAGTAAGAAAATGATCAATCCTAATGCATTATTTATCATGTCTCTTAATTTACAAAGCTATTTATCTCATTTTTAGATAGAATTTCTAGCTTCTTTGTATAAAAATACACATTTTCTAAGCATCCTTTTAGTAAATTTGTAAGTATTAAAAATATTATTAACTGTTTTAATTGAATGAAATTAGCATATTAACGCAGGTGTAAAATTAACAAAAGGCAGCTGTTATCTAATTTAGAACCAAACTGCAGTAAATGTATGTTGAAATTTGCTTTGCTCACAAGCTTTCACAATTTTATAGACTTTGTAGTGTAGTGTAGTGTCCCCAATAATAACTCCTTCCTTAGTTCCAGACGAAATCTTACTTCAATAAGGCAGCTCAGCAGGTGAAGACTGAATGAGAGCTAATATCTGCTTGTTCTACCCCACCAGGTGCATCCAAAGGTCTTATTCCCAAATGAACATTACAGCTTCATCCAATCAGTTGTGTTGAGTGTACTTAAAAAAAAATTTAAGTTATTGTTCAAAGTTATTCACCCTACACAACTTACATCTTGACTAAAGGATGGAATCTACAATTAAAGCTTTGATGCATTGTAAAATGCAAAATAAGAGTTCAGGCAGGTGGCCTAGAGCCAAAAGGTTCCTGTGAAGAGACCCTAAAGGCTAACATCTAGCCGGTCCAACAAAGAGGCTCAGGTAGTAAATGAAGTATTACTGAATATACTAGCTTAATGAAGAGGCTAAGGAGAGCAGCTTGAATGTTGTTGGATTAGGGGATGAAGCTACAGATGTCAACCCATAGAATGGAGGGCTTAAGGTGCTCTCAAGGGTTGGATCTCTGTATACAGTAAGAAGCCCATAAAGACCAGTCTGAAACCACAAATTTTGATTGAAAAGGCCAGAGGGAAGCTGAAGATCCAGTCTCCATGGATTGACTTAAAGAGCATCAGAAATGTTGTTGTCATCCAGAACCATCTCAAGGAGCACATAAACAGTTTGTGGTAGAAGCAGTTCTTTTCTGGGAATTAAAGGTCAGTCTCTAATGGAGATGCATTATCCGCACCCGCTTCAGGATATGCGGAAGACCTAAAGGGCAGATTCCCCTTCAGAAAACTCTGCAGCATTCACTACCAAAAAACGGGTAATTCCATACCTTTTTGGGAAAGCACAGCGTTGCAGAAGCTGGTCATTGTAAAGCTTCTGAGACTGTGGTAAAAGGTTAAAAGAGTGACAATGAGTCCCACTAAGCTGCAAACTCTGTGACATAATGAGGGAGAAAGTCTACAGTAATATAGACTATGAACTTTTTTTTTGCTAATTTCCAATTGCTTACAATTTGGTTATTGTGTTCTATTTTGACATGATAGTATTTTTATTTTTGTCTGCAAAACTAAAAGTTACTTTTTGTTTAACTGGAATATATCATGGTAATAATTCCTTTTTATGAGGTATTAATCAAGTTTAACTGATTATGTTTGTGATGGACTGGCGACCTGTCCAGGGTGTATCCCGCCTCTCATCCGATGACTGCTGGAGATAGGTACCAGCCCCCCCACCTCCCTGCATAGGATGGATAGGTACAGATAATGGATGTATGGAACTGATTATATTTGCAAACAACAATAACCAATAAAATAGTTGGATTTGTTATTGTTTTGCAACTTTTCAGCTATTGGCTCGATGCATATAAAAATTAATTCTTTATTCAAGCCATGATTGACTGGAATCATCATTGTTCATTGTGTAGCACTATTAATCAACTTTGTTAGCATACCTCCCTTAAACAAAGAGACTGGGACACCGTCTTGGCAAGCACCTGATGGTCAAGCCTTGGCTCCTGGGGTTCTAACAAGCACACCCCTAAAGGCAACAATAGGGCGTCTCAGTGTGGGCCCACCAAGAAAAGGAGTGGGAGTCAGGTGCAGAGTGAGCTGAATAGCAGGTATTGTTGGGTTCCTTGGGTGTTTGGGCTTTGGGTTTTTCCTTTCACTGCGTTTTGTCTCCCTCTGGTACTCTTGTATTTGGTTGCCCTTGTCTGTGTTCATCTCATTTATTTCCCCAAGTTCCTATTGACACTTATCCTTTATTAGTCTTAGTTAGTTTTGTTATATTTAATTCCTCTTTAGTATTATCCTCTGTCTAGTCCTTATGTTTTGCTCCTGGTCTTCCTCCCAGTTTCCCTAGCCATTCTGCCTTCCATCCCAGCTACTAATTATTACCACCTGCTCACTCCCTCTCAGCTGCAACCTTCTTCTTCTCCTGAAAGAGAGTCTGTACATATTATACATTTTTTCACCCTATTTTGTTCTATCCAAAGTAAGCTAAAACAGATTGCTAAAATTTCCACCGTAAAAACTGACAAATTATTTGGAGTTCTGATTTTTATATATTTCTCTAAATCTGGGATACAAAAAGAGAAACCTGTGGTCTCTTTTCCTGAGTCTTTTGATCCATCTGTAAATATTGGAATAAATTATTTATGTATATTATGTAATCTTTCAAATGTAATATTATCCCAATTTCCTTTACCTTTTTCCTGTTCCATTTTAATCTTAATATAAAAATCAATATTACAATGAGGGAAAATCCACTTTGGAGTAACTGAATACATACATTTCTTAATAAAATGTATATCATTTAATTTAATTTTTTCTGCTAATCTATTTGCTTTCCCAACCATACTCTCAAATTTATCATTTCCATTATTCCTACATAAATACATTTCTTTTCTAACCAAATGATCTTTTTCTGTACATCCCTGTAAACTAGCCCAATAATTTAACAATATTTGTTTGAACCTCAGGTCTATCTGCATTTCTCCCATTTCTACTTGAATAGATGCTATTGGTGTCGACTTCATTGGTCCACTACATATTCTTAACGCCTGGTTTTGTATAATCTCAATCTTTTTTAATAAAGTTTTACTTGCAGAACTATATACAATACTACCGTAATCAATTACTGACCTAGTCATTGTTATATAAATTTGTTTTAATGCCTGGACACTAGCACCCCAATCAGTTCCTTTTAAACATCTCATTAAATTTATTACTTTTTTACACCTTTCTTCAATTTTACTTATATTCTCCTTCCAAATTAGTTTATTATCAAAAACCACTCCCAGATATCTAAAACTTTTAACTTGTTCAAGCTTTTCTCCATATAATTTAAGATTGATCAGCACGTTTCTCTTTCTTGTAAACACCATACTTTTTGTTTTCTCTACTGAAAACTTAAAACCCCAATCATAAGACCAGCTTTCTACCTTTAATATTGCTTCTTGTAATTTCTTTTGTAAGTGTTGAATATTTCGTCCCCTTTTCCAAATTGCTCCATTATCAGCAAATAGTGCTTTCCCAAACTCGTAGCCTATATCTCCGAAAGCATCATTTATCATTATGGAAAAAAGTACAGAACTAATTATACTTCCTTGATGAGTTCCATTTTCAACTAGATATTTATTTGATATGTTATCCCCTATCTTTACTTGACTATATCTATTAAATAAAAAATGTTTTATCCACTCACATATTTTTCCTTTAAGACCTAATCTATTTAATTTACTTAATAATCCCTCTTTCCAAACCATATCATATGCTTTTTCTATATCAAATAATACTATTGCTAAACTTTCTTTATTAGATTGTGCTTTCCTAATTTCATTTTCAAGATAAACTATTGGATCCATTGTTCCCCTACCTTTCCTAAAACCACTCTGATATTTTGTTATTAAATTTCTACTTTCCAGAAAATGATTTAATCTCTTTGTAATCATTCTTTCCATTATTTTTCCAATATGCGATGTAAGAGCTATTGATCTATAATTTTCTGGTTTACTTGAATCTTTCCCTGGTTTTATTATAGGTATTATTACTGCTTCTCTCCAATTATTTGGTATTTTTCCTTCTTCCCAAACCTTATTATACAATTCTAATAATTTAATCTTCATTTTATTTCCTAAATGTTGAAGCATCTCATAACTAATCTTATCTCTACCAGGAGACGTTATTTTACTTTTCCCCAATGCTAGCTCTAACTCAACTAAAGTGAAAGGAACATCAGTTAAAGACAAAAACGTTCCTTGGTCACTTATTACCTCATTTTTCTTTCTAGATTCTTCTCTTCTAACCGTTCTATCCTCTGATAAATTATCATTACTATTAATTCTAACAAATGTTTTGGCTAACATCTCTGCTTTATTCTCATTTTTAACAGCTAACTTATCCTCAATTTTAAGCACTGGATAACTCCATTCTCTGTATATTCCTTTCGTCTTCTTTATCATTCCCCAAACATCACTTACTGGTGTTGTTCTCCCAATTTTATCACAAAAACGTCTCCAATTTTCCCTTTTAGCTTGTTTTATAACTTTCCTTGCTTCTGCCTGCAGTCTTTTGTAATTTATTAGATTATCAAAATTATGAGTCTTTTTCAATTCTTTCATACTTTTATTTCTCTCCTTAATTGCTTTCTCACATTGATCATTCCACCAAGGCACATTTTTCCTTTTCATATTCCCTTTACTTTTTGGAATTGTTATTTCAGCTGCTTCATTAATTATATTTCTAAAAGTAATTTCCACTATTTCTACATCTTCTTTCATATTTATCCTATCTTGTTTCTTTTCACATATATATTTGAATTTATCCCAATTAGCTTTTTTTAATACCCACCTTCCTTCTCTTTTTCCGATGTTTAATTCCTTAAATCCAAAAACCTTAATAAAAATTGGATAATGATCACTCCCCAAAGAACTATCTTGTATATTCCACTCACATTTCCCCGCCAACTCATTAGAAACTAAAGTAATATCTATTGCAGAAGTGCTACCTGTATTAATATTAATTCTTGTTCCTCTTCCATCATTTAAACACACTAAATTTAAATCATCTATTAACTCCTCAATTACTGCACCATATGCATCTGTTTTTATTCCTCCCCATAATGTATTATGAACATTAAAATCTCCACATATCAAAACATTTTTAAGTTCACAGCCTATTATTAATTTGAGATTATCTAAATCTAATTTCTTACATGGATTTTAGTAATTGATTATATAGATTTGACCACTATATGTATAGATTTCTATTCCAATAAATTCTTCTTCTTTCCCCATTTTAATAACTCTATAATTTAAATTACTATTAATAAAAGTAGCACACCCTCCTCCAATGCCATCTTCTTTATCCCTTCTAATCACAGTATATGGAAATAATTTAAAATCAAATTTTTTATTTAACCATGTTTCTTGGATACATACTATATCTGGTTTTTCTATTTGTTGCTCTATATATCTTTTAAGTTCCTGACCATTTGCTATTAGACTTCTTGCATTCCATTGTAAAATTAATACCATTACTAACCTATGCCTCCACCTTCTTGACTTGATCGTGCACTGAGATTTTGCCTAACTTCCTCCCACAACAACTCATTTAAATCTAAATGATTTGCAGCAGCTTTCACAATAATTTGAATCCTTTCTGTCTTTGATTTTGTTTCCATTGTTGCATTAATTACTCCTGCAATGAATGTAACAAGCTTTTTCAAACCTATCCAGACTTTTCCTTCCATTTCTTTTCCCATTTCTTTAAACGATTCCTCCACTGGAGTTCCAGCTCTTTTACTGTATTTTTCCCAACCATTTTAGTTGCCTCTGCATTAGATATCTTGTTTTGTACTTTTGTTTGATGAATGTGAACTTCTCTTTTCATAACCTAACAACCAAAATAAGCAGCACTATGTTCTCCTCCACAGTTACAACATTTTGGCTTTGTTTTGTTTCCACACTCTTCGAATCCATGATTCTCTCCACATCTAGGACACCTCTTTTTCCCTTTACAGATATTTGCTGTATGTCCAAATCTCTGGCAGTTAAAGCATCTAATAGGTTTTGATATGTACTGCCTCACAGCATAAGACATGCAACCTAAGAAGACTCGATATGGCAAAATTTCTCCTTCAAAAACTAACAAGACTGCCTCCTTTTATCTCGTTATCCCATCCCGGAACTCAGTTAATCTTTTAGCATCTTTTACTTTTGCTCCTCTTATATTATTTTTGATTTCTTCCATGGATACCTCCACAGGTATTCCCCAAATCACTCCTTTTGGCCCTTGATCCCCCATTCCCACCTTACTCATACTAATCACTTTGTGTTTCCCCACCTCTCTTATTTTCCGAGCCTTTTCTCTCTGTTCTTCAGTCTTGCAAACAATTAGTACATTTCCATCTCTCAAAACCTTTGCCAAATTTTATATCCCCTACCTGATTCTTCAAAATAGATGTTAGTTTAACCGGGCTCATTGTATTTATTCCATTTCCCTCACTGAATCTCAATATGATTTTAAATTCACATTCCTCTTCTTCTGCACTTTCATTTGGCACGACCCTTCTCTGTTTCCTGGTTTTTTCTCCATCTGAATTATTACCTCTCTTTCCCTTCGTCGTATCCTGTCCAAAACTCATTTCAATACTATCTTCACTTTCATATTTCTCTATATCTCCCCACTCCTTCTCATTCACTACACAGCCGTGCCTACACGCCGATATCTGTCCTCCCCGTCTTGATTTTGGCATTTCCTCCAACTCCAGTCCTCTTCTTCTGAGCATCAAAATATTCCCAAGTCCTTTATTTTTTCCATTCGATAACACTTTGTTTTTTTCCGACAAATGTCCTTTTACCATTAATTTTTCCCGCTATCTGACGCTGATTTGTATACCGGTCGGCTCCTGGAAGCTCTGTCTCCACTCCTTCCCAAACAAACGTTCTCAGCTGCAACCGCTTCTCTTAATTAGTTTTCAGCTCTTTCTCTGGTCACATCCTCACTCTCCCCTCAGTATATATACAGTCCTCATTCAGTCACAACTTGCTGGTTTGTTGTCGTATTTCCCTGCCTGGTTCCTGCCTTCCCTGTCCAGTTCCTGGTTTTCCCTGTTGCTGCATTTTTTGATCCTCCTGAGTTTGTAAGTTTTTAGTTCCTTGTCTAATTAAATTCTAAGTTCTTTATTTTGCTGCATTTGGGTCCTCATTTACAAAAGACATGAAAGGTAGGCCTATTGATGTTGATGCCAGCCATCATACTTTGGCTTTTAGAATGTGAAATGTCTCTTAACTGGGAGAAAATACCAGATTGGTGTTTTAGGTTTAGCCTTTCTAACCAGATATATTTTGCCTTGCTTCCACTGAGCGGTCCGGTCCGATCCACCTTTTGTCTGTTTCCATGGTAAAAGCAGCCCATACAGCAGGCCCATACCGGTCCACTAATGGTCCCCATTCAGGTATAGGTCCACAAGACAACTGTCGATACGGTTAGTGCGGAGCTACTGGCATCGCATAACAGTCCTTTGATTGGGTGAACTCATAAACACTGCAGTAAATTTAAACGTCACCCCTCGTGACAACTTTACACACCGGTCCTCTGTTCCGCACAGAGCCTTTTATTAAACACAGCGGTCCTATTTGTGTAAAGAAAAAAGCAAGAAAGGCAACCATGAGCTATTGGATGGACTCCATTGTTATCATTTCTTCCTCCTCTTTTGTGTTTTTCGTGCGTCACCCACTTCCTCGTCCAACCAGTGTGACGCAAGCGTTCAGGGTAAACCCCGCCTTCTCAAGGAGAGTTCAGTAGGCAGTGAAAACGCTCCTATGAAAATGAAAAGTCAGAATTACGCAATAGCAGACCGGACCATGCCGCACTGTTCCCCTCACTTTGGGGTTGGGAATCTTACTGCAGGAGGGGGCAGTATTCTATCCAACTCCAGTTGCCCAGTGAGAGATTTGGGTTGGCAAACTCCATCAGATTTGCCTTGTACAAATGTCTCTCTTACTGCGTCCAACTTTGGCAGCCATGGTGGTTGCAAGAGACCCTGCTTATGCAGTTCAACAACCCGACCACGTTCAAAAGGGTAGTGTTTTTTTTTTTTTCCTTTTTCATCAGAATGTCTTGACAGTGTGACTACCTGACAGAAAATGACAATGAATCCACATTTTTGCACAGATTTGGCCATTTACAGGCATGTGGTCTTAAACTTTTAATCAGCTCTAAAACAACCTGTCTCAGTTTAACTATTTTCAATAAATTGCATGCACAAAAAGCGTTTTGTCTCACTGCCATTTCTTCTTATTGCATGTTGGAGCTTCACTTGGGACCTTGCTAAGATCCAACCATGCAAATATAATTTTTTTTGCCATTGTATAAGAGGTCTTAAACGTTTGATCAGGACTGTATCATGCCTGTTATTGGGTCCTTCTATAATTTCACACAATTTAACACTTAAAGATACATACCACACTTTTTAGATTCTTATTTGTGATGAATTTACAAAACAAGGATTCATTTGCCTTCCACTTAACAACTATGGACTAAAAGATCTGGAACAATTAATTTTGTTCTGATAATTAAAAAATATGTACATATGTAGGAATACACCCTCCATATTTATTTGTAAAAAGCAGTGGATATAAGTGTAAATATGCTTATGTTTTAAACAATAAAGTAGCTGACTACTCTTGCTGTAAATGTGTTCATTCTAAAAACAAATCATTTTAAAAAGAAGACTTAAAAAATGCATAATGAATTATTTCCCTGATCTATCCACTGCTGAGTGTTGAAACCTAGATTTTCTGAATTTTTTTCACCAAACACTTTATGATATTGTTTTGCTATTAAGCAATATATTAGTGGGTTTATCATATAAAGCATTCTAATTACTGTACGCACATTGACACTGCAATGAATATTCCACACTATGGAAAAACCATAAAAGGAAGAGGGAATAGCAATGTGATCATTGCACCTGCAAAAGCAGAAAAAGAATAAAGTTCCGCCTGTGAACACCAAAATTATTATTCCAATACGATCACCGTAACGGCAACTGATTACATTTGATGCACAATAAGGAATACGAAATGCCCTGATGGTTAATTTTGGTGGGGTGACAATAATCAGTTATGTACTAATAATAGTCAGAATAATTACCAGTCAAATACTAGATAATATTTAGAAATGTTTTAAGCTTTTTACTAATTAACTAATTTGTGACCCTTATTTTAAAAAATACATAGTTTACTGCTGTTGTGTTTTATTTGAAAAAAATAAATAAATCTATTTTCAGGGCAGGGCATTCAATAAGACATCCTCTGATAAGAAACAAAAAGGTTTAATTGATCTGTTGTCTGCTGTGATGTGAGCATTTTGATGTTTAGTTTTCATACTGAATTGTTTCACCAAACAGTATCTGTTGTCTTTCGTTCCTTGGCAGTAAATGAGTGGGTTTATCACCTGAGGACCAAGGTATAAATCATTATAATTACTATTCATACATCAGCACTAGATTTAATGCCAACATGGTTAGTTAAATACACAAAACATCAAGGCACATAATATAGTAAGATTACTATCAACTGAGAATCTGAATCTGAATCTGTTACCTTACTGCTATAAGTATTGCACAGTATGAGAAAACCATAAACAAAAGAGGTAAAAGAAGAGTGATCATCTATAAAAGCAGGAAAAGAGTAAAGGTTTCTGTTTGTTTGCCAAAAGTGTTATTCCAAAGACAGCTAAAGCAGGACCGTAAAATTCTGGGTTCGGTGTTTGCATTCAGATTATCAGGTAATGTTCTGGGAAAACTGGAGGGGTGTGGGGCAGTGAGGAAAAGGGTAGGGGGGCAGGGAACGCTGTGAGCGCACACATTGATGACATATAAATGTCACTATTTTCCTTTCAGCTTCGTCATCGATGTCTCTCAAGCGTTTCCATGTGAGCAAAATTGCACACACCATAAAGACGTGCACTGCGAGTAGATCTGCTGTTTTGTCGACCATCTTTGCAATAATCCCTTTGTTTGGGGAAATTACACGTACGCCTGCCACGGTAACTTTACGTCATATCCACATACAACCCCCCACTCCCCAGACATTCATCAGGATCCTCCAGTACATTTCTTGCTGTGTGAGAGCAGCCGAAAGGCAATGTTCTGGAAAAAAGTGGTGTAATTGAAAACACAACTCCTGTTAAAAACCGGATGGAATTGTCCGCAAATATTCCAGAACTTCTGTCTGAAAACGGCTTTTGATGGTGTAGACAATACTAACAATATTCATTAGAGAGAGTGGTCAATGGCCTGCATTTGTATAGTGCTTTTTAAGTCAGAGCACCACAAAGACATTTAAACTAAATTCAGTCATCCACCCATTCATGCAACATGTTGATCATTTGCATGGCAGGTGTACCTTTTTTGAGGTAATCATCAGTCGACTGATGTTAACATTTCTACACAATTCTTTAAGCTTTACCATTACAACATATTATAGTCAAATATCTCAGTAAAGCGTTTGTTTCAACATAAGGCATCTTTGAAAGAGAAATGTGGGATGTCTATTCACTATCAATGCACTCATTGATAAGATTCTACATTAACGTAAAAGACATACAATTGGTTATTACTTTAGCTTTTTAGCAACACAGTGTCATTTGAAGTTTTTCATGTGTCCCATTACAATCACTAGCTTTAAAATATTTTATTGGGATTTTAAATTTACGGAGGATTCTCAACTCATGTTTGTCAATGCATGTGAAGTCTGCCTTTCTGATCAGTTTATTTATCCTGTTCTTGTTTGCTGGTTTGGTCTGGTGCATTCTTTGGAGCATGTAAATAAGGACTTTGTCCACACCTATGTGCTGTTTGTATAGGCATACTGTAGAGCAGTGGTGTCCCAAGTCCATTCTCAAGGGCATGTGTCCTGCGTGTTTTTGTTCTCTCCCTGGTTCAATGGACCTGAATCAAAAGATGGTTCATTAGCAGGCATCTGCAGAAGTCTGACGTGCTAAGGTGGTAGTTAGAGACCCATGTTCATTCAATCTGCTCTCAACTGCTTCCGTCCTTACTGAAGAAACGCATCCTCACAGTTACTGAAATATTCAATTTTGGCCTCATCTGAACTGAGCTCCTCGTTCCATTGTTGCTGGTGAAACATGATAAAATGCATGACTAAAGGTGAATGTGCATAGAAAGCCACCTTCAACACACATTGAACATGTTAAGCTTAAGTGTGCCAAGACAGAAAATATTACTACTGTCCATCCTTGGAAAATTTTATTAGAAGAATTGTAGAAAGAATAGAACAGGTTGGAAACAAATTTGCTGGTTGCCATGCCTTTCTTTGAGCATCAGCCAACAGACACAGGTGATGCAATTTATTTGATTGAAAATACTTAGGGTGCAATTTGGGAAATGCATCTGATGCTGCTGATATGCATTGCCCTTAATAAAAATAGTGGCAACAAATTATCCCACCTGAGTCTTGATCTCTGCAGCCTCTACAAAGTTACCATGCACCTCTTAGTGCTCCTTACTAATCCTCTCTTTAATAGGCTTGTCAGAATAAGACAACAACCTTTGCTTGGTAGGTTTGCATTTGTGCCATACTCTATCCAATTTAGGATGAAAAATTAAACAATGCTCAGTGAGAAGTGAAAACCTTTACAAACATTTATGTCCAAACCCTGAGTCTGTATCAGAACAGCTAACTTTATGACAATAGTAAATTATAAACAGCTGGTCTTCTGCCCTGTAAACACATTGAGATTCCCCAAAATGAGCTTGAATGTGTTGCCATGGAAAAGAATGTTTGAGTTTTCCTGCTGGAGCTGTTAACTCCAATAAATGGGTCAATAATGCACAGCGACAGCTTCTCATGAGGCAAGCTGCTTTAGTGGGAGAGTCAAATGTGGAAAATAAGCTTGTGGCACCTTCCATGTTGCAAAGAAATGACAAGCCAAAGTTACTGTATTCCAAAATGCACCTTTTGCTAATAACATGAGCACACTGTGCAATGAGTTCACTCGTTGCTTTGCCTTTATTGAACCACAAAAGAAACATACAACTGTTTTGTAATCTATTTTCTTTTAATGTGCAAAGCATCTACATATATCCCGATAGCTTATAGAACTGTGGTGTAACAACACCCTCAGGGCAAAGTATTACCCACTGGGTCATCCAAAGTTTTCCCCCTTAATGCCTGAAATGATTCCCCAACTCCACCTCATAGTTGCTTAAAGCTACATTGTGTAAGAACTTCTCCCATCTAGCGGTGAAACAACCGACTGAATATTACTTTCTAGCCCCATCTCCCACCCCATCATTCCGAGCGCTTTTTAACTCCTACGGTGGCCGTTTCCTGCCAAGTTTAACATTTTCCTCATTTCTTTAAAAATGTCACTTTACATTTTAATGCGTAAGCCTGATTTCTATGTGTATAGCTCTCTTATCAAGCCTTAATACAAACATGTTTTACCTCATATTGCACAAACAAAGCCAAATTAGCTTTTTAGGACTATTAAAGTATTCTTTTCTAAGCACAAAAGGTGACAAAAACTAGAAAACATGCATACATTTTGAGCCTTGTTATTAAGCAACAAAATCCGTCAGAATAAATCAACGTTTACTGATTTTTTTATTTTAAAATGGTGACAGATTTTTAGGGTAGGCTTTTTGATATGACATCTTCATACATGAAAACAAAAGTTGATATTTAAAAAAGTCCACTGCTCAGTTAGGCATTGACTGCTAAAACTTGGGCTTTCTGGAATCCAGTTCTTATGCAGAACTGTTTCACCAAACACTCCCTGATGTCTTTTGCTCTCAGGCAGTAAATGAATGGATTTATCATCGGAGGGCCAAGGCTATAAACCATTATGATTACTATTCGCACATCAAGACTAAACGTAATGCCAACCTGGCCAGCTAAATAAACAAAGCATCGAGGAAGATAATACAGTGAGATTATTATCAACTGAGTACTACATGTTGACAGAGACTTCACACAATTGTTAGAATCTGCTACCTTACTTACTGCTATAAGTATTGCGCAATATGAGAAAACTATAAATGCAAGAGGTCCTAACAGTGTAATCATTGCACCCACAAAAGCAGGAAAAGAATAAGGGGACCTGTCTGTGCAGGCTAGAACTGTTATTGCAATATGATCACAGTAACAGTGATTGATTATGTTTGATGCACAATAAGGAAGAGGATATGCTCTGATGGCCATCATTAGAGGGACTATGATGGCAATGGTCCATGCAGTCGCACTGAGAATGTGGACTGTGGAGTTTTTAAGAAGAATTGTGTATCGCAGAGGATGACAGACGGCACAGTACCTATCAAAAGCCATCAGTAAGAAAATAAAAGAATTTACTGAGCCCAAATAATGAACAAATAATAATAATAATAATAATAATAATAATAATAATAAAAATCCTATTTTCAATGAGTACAAGACTTTCCACTTTTTTGAGGAAGTCAACACAATGCTATTGATTCAAAATGCATGCAAAATTCTTTATTTGTCAAGGTTACTTAACCACAATTACATTTATAGTCGTAAAATCAACATGATAATGATTGGCTTTGACAGTGTAATTTTGTAACACACACACACACACACACACACACCCATACACACACACACACACACACACACACACACACACACACACACGCACACACACACACACACACACACACACACACATATATATATATATACTCAGCAAAAAAAGAAACGTCCCTTTTTCAGGACTGTGTATTTCAACAATAATGTTGTAAAAATCCAAATAACTTTACAGATCTTCATTGTAAAGGGTTTAAACAATGTTTTCCATGCATGTTCAATTAACCATAATCAA
>OY747700.1:16390519-16395519 GCA_963556495.2 Valencia hispanica
TAACATGGTGAAGGACAAAAAGTATTCAATAATTCTTTTTTGTTGTGCATCCTCTCTTTTAAGCTTTATAATGTTTTTGACAATGCAGTGTATTTGCTTCATAAAGTTAAGGCAAAGATTATTCATAATCCTGGCTAATTTAGGTTCAAAATAACCTTTTAATTTTACCAGCATGTTTCCTCTAACTGGAAGTTATTTAACATTCTTAAGTGGCTAACTAACTTTAATATGATAGATGGAGGTTCTGTGGAAAGGAGCTAAAGATGAGGGTGATGCCAAGGAGGTTTTTCAGTCTCAAAGCACTTATCATCAAATATGAATTCTCAAATCATTTAATTCAACATCAATTATGTAATCCAAGGTCATCACAAGGCTCTTTACAGAATAAATAATTCAGTTTATGTGCATAAATATGTAGCCAAATAGATTCAATTTCAATTACAGCTGCAAGCTGGCTGATTGGCCCTTGGATCTCAGTGACACATCTGTCGACTGCAGGCGCAGTACATCGCCACCTCAGCGTGAGCCCACCAATATAAATTGGTGGGCTCAAGGTTTGAAACTTCTAAGGATTGTCATGAAGTGTCATTCACCACAGAAAGCAGTAACTTTGTTGTCAATGGGTGGGACCAAAGTGATGTAATAAATTTACTATACCAATGTGATGAACTATGGTCCATGAGAAAGCACATCAAATCTAGTGGGGATCTGATAAAACATCAGGGAGATATAGCTGTTTGAAATAATTCAGGGGTTTCAGTTGATTCAAATTCCAATAGATCCAAATTAACTGTTTGTGGGTAGGCAAAGACCATTCAGATCCAGTTTGGAGCTAATTGCATCATGCATATGGGATTTAATCAACTGTATGCAAACGGCGAGATATCAAGGTTTGCAACTCTGCCACACCCGCACATTACAACCAACAGTTACTATGAAGAGTAGGTTTTAACATCACCTTGTTCTGTGTCATCAGACACAGTTTGGAACTTAAGAGTCAGAGTGTCAAAGGAGACAAGTTAGTTCCTGGTGTAGGTGGGTGGAGCCAAGGTGATTTCAGCAAATGACCATGTGAATGTGTTGAGTTTTGGTCTGTTATGACGCACAGAAGGTTTGGTACAGCTCCAACCTTCTGTGTGCAAGTTATTACATCTTCAATTTTTGTGGTGAGAAGTCCAATTTTGGGACTTGGCCACACCCACATATTTTTACCCAGCAAAAAACTTTTGACAGTTTTTTGATCTTCAATGCCCTCAGACTATACTGAGTCATTTTCAAGTCTTAAAGTTAAAACCTCTGGGAGGAGTTCACGAAGATAGAACAAATGTAATAGAAACAGTGGGTTGATTTGAAACAAAATAGCCAAATTATTCTGGAGCTGGACCATGGTTCCAGTAAACTTTTTTTTTTTGGTATAGAGACACTGCATATGAGTGCCAAATTTTAAAATCTTCAGTCAAAGCACAGCTTGGGGCTAATTGTTTCAATATCTCTCAGGGGTGCTGTGAAGGTATTTTGCCACTCCCAAAAAATATTTGCTGAAATATCCTTGAAAATATGGATTAATATCTATCATGTTGAATTTGGTGCAGATCAGATGATATCTGGGAAAATTAGAGGCAAACGTATGGCCATGGCGACGCCCACGGCAACACCCTCCAGCCAAGGAGTATGCAACTCGTTGATGTGTCTCTGCTTCAACAAAGCGGAGTCAAATAATCAGGTCATTAGGAGGACTGTGGAGAACTTGACTGTATACTGAAGAGGTAAGTGAGCCATTTGATTCAGGTGTGTTGGAACAGGGACACACCTAAAAGTTGCAGGACACTTTTAGCCCTCAAGGACTGGAGTTGCACATCCCTGCTCTAGCCTAAAGTCTCAATACTGTAGGCATAGTTACACCAACTTGTTCTGTCCCTGGACACACGTTCATGTTGATCAGGTCGAGAAGATCAAACATGAACCTTCCAGGTCGAGACATTAGGCTTCCTATTCTCAATGGGTAAGGCTTAGGCAATATTAGCATTTGACCATTTAGTGTTTTAGGTGACCTGATGCGAATAAATCGCAGGAACTTTTAACTCTTTGTGACCTTTTGAAGGTGACATAAAAGTGTTCTTTATTTTGTGGAGAAGTTAAACGAGGTTTAGCCACACACCCCTTTGACATACTTGAAAAGTCAAGATTTTTATAACTTTAGATCCCCTATGCCTTTAGCACAAACTGACCAAACCTAGCTTATGCATAAAAGGACAGTATGAGAGGAAGATACCAGAGTGTGGAAAAGGGGTCTGTATATTCTCCAGCAGCCTAACTGTATAGCAGCGCATTTACAGGGATGGAGTGGCTTTTATTTTGTCCCTGGATTTACAGCTTTAAGCACCTTTCCACGACATGACTTACCTCTAATTTCCACTGCAAGTGCTCCGCTCCGCCACGCAAACCACAGCTGTTCGCTCCTGTCCCTGATTTCCACTGCATGCACTCTATGTCCGCTCCGCTCCGGTCCGAAGCCCAGAGGTCCTCAAAGAAGCATGTGTGGGAATTGCGAAATTTTGCAATAAGAGCCAGTAATAAATGTGGAGAAGAGTAAAATCATAAAGTATTTTGTGATTTTCCACTTCAAGTATTAGTTTCTCTTCGTCCATGTTGTCCTGTTGCTTTTCTCTCCTATCTGAATAACGCATTTGTTGACCCACGCGCCTACTATGTCTTGTGCGGTAGGAAATGACAAACTAGCTTTCAGAATTAAATACCTTTTGAATATATTATGCGTGTAAATTATGTATAAACATGCAAGATTATTTTAGACAACATAAATATATGCATGATTATATTAATATCTTCTTTTACTAATCTTTATTGATTTACTTTGAAAAACAGGATGTTGTGCTTGTTCGGTATCCTGTCAGTGCTGTGTGATTTGTGCAGATTGACTGTGAACTTGCTTCAGCATCCAGCAAAAATAGAATCGATCCTATTTTTGCTGGTCGGCACCTGGCGCAGTTTGGCGGGGGCAGTGGAAACCCTCTCATTGACTGCAAAGGGAGCGTTTTTACTGCAACGTGCGTGGTGGAGGGGAGCACATGCAGTGGAAATTAGGGGTTACAGGACATTTCTGAGAAGGGGGAAGCTGACAGGGAAACTTTCCTGGCTTTCTCCTCTCAGCTTTTGTGTCTCCATTCAACATGGCCCTTTGAGAAATTTACTAAGATGTCAGCATATCTTTTCGGCATGGAGTTGGTTCACTGATCAGCACAAAAAGACCCCCAAAGCAGAAGAGAATAACAAGAGATCAACAAGAGATCAAGGGAAGAAGCAGGGGTGGTTGCCGCATTTAAGTTATGCTATCTTATGGTATGCTATTTTATTACGTTATGCTATTTTATGCTATGCTATGTTGTTATTCACTGCTTTACAAATGCTGGTTCTTTGGCGACATCTGCTTATATCATTTACTACTGGGATACAACCAATCAGCATAACTTAACCCCAAATCCCATCCAGCGACTGTGGCTTGATGTGGCAGAGGTCAGCGCTCAGTGAGTGCTTTACTACTTCTTGAATGTTTTTAAACAAATCTTTGATTCCTTGACAGAACTGCAATTTTGATATTATGATTAAATTAGACACAGGTGAACTCAGTACAAATTATTAAAACTTTTTTTTTCTTCCAGTTTACAAATAGGCAGTGCCTTGAGATCTGCCAAATCTGCTTGCTGAAAAGTAACTATAAAAATAAGCCACTGTTTTCTGTTATTGTGCTCATTTTATTTTTCTAAATTCCATGGATCTTTAGGGTAAGGCTTTCAGCAACATACTGTTGAATATGAAGGCAAGAATATCCTTCATAATTAATGCATTAATTTGTTAATTGTGAATTGCTGAAACTTTAGATGTTTGAATTGTTTTATCAAACACTCTCGGATCTCTTTAGCTCTTAGGCAATATATGAGTGGGTTTATCATTGGAGGGACAAGGCTATAAAGCATTATGATTGGTATTCTGATGTCAGCACTAAATTTAATTCCAACCTGGCTAGCCAAATAGACAAAACACCGAGGTACATAATACAGTGAGATTATTATTAACTGAGTACTACATGTTGACAGAGACTTACCACAGTTTCTCAAGTTTGCTACCTTAAGTATTTCTATAAATATTGAGCAGTACGAGAAAGCTATAAATGCAAGAGGTCCTAACAGTGTAATCATTGCACCCACAAAAGCAGGAAAAGAATAGGGGGCCCTGTCTGAGCAAGCTAGAACTGTTATTCCGGTATGATCACAGTAGCAATGATTAATTACATTTGATGCACAATAGGGAAGAGGATATGCTCTAATAACTGTCATTAAAGGGGATGCAATAGCAATAATCCATGCAGTCACACTGAGAATGTGGATTGTACATGTTTTAACAATAGTTGTATATCGGAGAGGATGACAGACGGCACAGTACCTATCAAAAGCCATCAGTAAGAAAATAAAAGAATTTACTGAGCCCAAATAATGAACAAAGTACATCTGGACAAAACAACCAGTAAAAGAAATACTCCCTGAGTCAAACCAGTATCTACTGATGGTTTTAGGTAAAGTTGTTGTACTAAAGAGAAGATCACAGGCAGACACATTTAAAATGATGTAGTACATGGGTTTGTGAAGACTCCGGTTAGTTGCAAATAAGAAAATAACAGTAGTGTTTGCTATCACTGTTACCAAATAGACTAAGAATAGTAAAGCTGAAGCAAGACCATAATGCTCTGGATGAAGTCCAGGAAATCCAGTTATTATGAATTCTGTTATTCTGCTTTGATTCCTCTCTGACATGATCTTGAAGAAAATACCTTTAAAAACTGAAAAGTATACAACACAATAGATCAAACTGAAGTCTTAAATGTAACACACAATTATATACAATATAAATAACGAATTATTATGATAAACTATTCAGAGTAGAATTACCCATGTCAGTTTTGTTGTCCCAAATCGTGCTTACTTTTC
>OY747700.1:16400519-16563019 GCA_963556495.2 Valencia hispanica
GTGTTCAATGGAGGTCTCAGAGCATGTGTTTCATTTTACCTGATTGGATTTTGTTAACTCCACAGCTACCAATGTCTATCTAAGGAATAAGCACAGATTGTGAACATTATAGAAAGTTTAAACAAAGATAGCCTTTGCAGTTTTCGACACTATTATTATTAATGGGAGCAACCGTTTTAGCTGACTAATAGTTTAATTGTATTAGTAGAATAGTTAAGTTATTTAGAATAGTTAGAATAGGACGGGTATAGATAATAAATGGATGGATGCTTTATTTTTAGCTTTCAAAATAATAACAAAACAAAAAAAAAACTTTCAAGTGACAAAAACATTCTAGTGGACAGTTGCCTGCAGCAAGAGTGGACCAAAAGATAAATACATTTCAAATGGAAATTTTTATTAGCTACACTTTAAACGGCTTAAACATTGCCCTCCTTTGGTTATTGAAGTAACTTTTGGAATGAGAAAAATTGAACAGTGCAATTATTTTGTAGACTTTTCTTCAAATAACTGGTTTAAAGAATTTAATATTCTTTACAATCTTTTGAGATGCTTTTTAGGGAAATCCAAGTTGAAACATTTAGGCCAAATCCACACAGGAAAGTGTTTCCCAAAAACAGTAAAGTCTAAAGTTCTCAATTATTTTCCCCCCGTCTACATGGACAGTTGTTTTTAAAACGGGTTCCAGATTAAAGATTTTTACCCATGCGTTTTCATGTGGGCGAAAACATATTTTGTGAAAACACTGATTTACTAGCCCAACCTCTAACCTGACCTATTACCCAAATACGCCATACATAACAACAGCAATGGCGGATTACATGTTTGTGGTCATGCTGTTCTATAAAACAGCATGACCACATCTTTCGTAGATTAAAATTCTACAAAAGACTCTGCTTCCAAATTGTTGTTTAACATTCTTGTTCTCCTGTGTTTTCTGTCCTGTTTTCTGCCTCCATCTCATTTGGAGGCTTCAGGTCTAAGGGCCTAAAAATGGCATTTTGATACGGTTTTTTTGTGTTTCTGTGTGGATTAAAACAGTTTTTTGAAGAAACTCCCGTGTGGAAGCGGGTGCTTTTTTAAATTGACAAAGCATTTAAGAAAAAGCACAGCTGTTTGGATGGGGCTTTAGTGTTCTGCAAATGTCACAGGGGTGCCTATGGATGTCTGTTTTGAATGTTTAACATTTAAAATAATAATACAACGTTCAAGAATTTATTTAATACACAAAAAATTAAGTTAGAAGTACATTGTTTTGACAGAAGTTTAACAAGAGGCAATGTTGCACAGGATTGTTTTCAGATGAGAATTTACTAAGGTGCACTCTGGAAAGACTGTGTTCACACTAACACACTAATTACACCCTTGAGAAGACTACTGGCATGAGACCTCGATTAGCTTCCTCATGACACTTTTTTGTGCTGTTGTTTTTTTTCATAGTTAATGGTTTGAAAACAACACAAGAAAACTCTGAACTGAACTGTAAACTGACTTAACACAAATTGTAAGTTTTGAATTCATAAAACCATAGGAACAAAACTACTAAACAGTGAGTGGTCTGAATAAGAGCAATAAGTGATAAAAAAGAATTTTAGATGGAATGTATTGGTGAGGATTGAAAAAGTACATATATACACTACCGTTCAAAAGTTTGGGGTCACCCAAACAATTTTGTGTTTTCCATGAAAAGTCACACTTATTCACCACCATACGTTGTGAAATGAATAGAAAATAGAGTCAAGACATTGACAAGGTTAGAAATAATGATTTGTATTTGAAATAAGATTTTTTTTACATCAAACTTTGCTTTCGTCAAAGAATCCTCCATTTCCAGCAATTACAGCATTGCAGACCTTTGGCATGCTAGCTGTTAATTTGTTGAGGTAATCTGGAGAAATTGCACCCCACGCTTCTAGAAGCAGCTCCCACAATTTGGATTGGTTGGATGGGCACTTCGTGCCTACCATATGGTCAAGCTGCTCCCACAACAGCTCAATGGGGTTCAAATCTGGTGACTGCGCTGGCCACTCCATTACCGATAGAATACCAGCTGCCTGCTTCTTCTCTAAATAGTTCTTGCACAATTTGGAGGTGTGTTTTGGGTCATTGTCCTGTTGTAGGATGAAATTGGCTCCAATCAAGCGCTGTCCACTGGGTATGGCATGGCGTTGCAAAATGGAGTGATAGCCTTCCTTATTCAGAATCCCTTTTACCCTGTACAAATCTCCCACCTTACCAGCACCAAAGCAACCCCAGACCATCACATTACCTCCACCACGCTCAACAGATGGCGTCAGGCATTCTTCCAGCATCTTTTCAGTTGTTCTGCGTCTCACAAACGTTCTTTTTTGTGATCCAAACACCTCAAACTTGGATTCATCCGTCCACAACAATTTTTTCCAGTCTTCCTCTGTCCAATGTCTGTGTTCTTTTGCCCATCTTAATCTTTTTCTTTTATTGGCCAGTCTCAGATATGGCTTTTTCTTTGCCACTCTGCCCTGAAGCCCAGAATCCCGCATCCACCTCTTCACTGTAGATGTTGACACTGGTGTTTGCGGGTACTATTTAATGAAGATGCCAGTTGGGGACCTGTGAGGCGTCTGTTTCTCAAACTAGAGACTCTAATGTACTTATCTTCTTGCTCAGTTCTGCAACGCGGCCTCCCACTTCTTTTTCTACTCTGGTTAGAGCCTGTTTGTGCTGTCCTCTGAAGGGAGTAGTACACACCGTTGTAGGAAATCTTCAATTTCTTAGCAATTTCTCGCATGGAATAGCCTTCATTTCTAAGAACAAGAATAGACTGTCGAGTTTCAGATGAAAGTTCTCTTTTTCTGGCCATTTTGAGCGTTTAATTGACCCCACAAATGTGATGCTCCAGAAACTCAATCTGCTCAAAGGAAGGTCAGTTTTGTAGCTTCTGTACCGAGCTAAACTGTTTTCAGATGTGTGAACATGATTGCACAAGGGTTTTCTAATAATCAATTAGCCTTCTGAGCCAATGAGCAAACACATTGTACCATTAGAACACTGGAGTGATAGTTGCTGGAAATGGGCCTCTATACACCTATGTAGATATTGCACCAAAAACCAGACATTTGCAGCTAGAATAGTCATTTACCACATTAGCAATGTATAGAGTGTATTTCTTTAAAGTTAAGACTAGTTTAAAGTTATCTTCATTGAAAAGTACAGTGCTTTTCCTTCAAAAATAAGGACATTTCAATGTGACCCCAAACTTTTGAACGGTAGTGTATTTAGGAGTGAACATATTTTGTTTTCATTAGTTTGTACTAGTTTTGGTGTACCCAATCAACTACCCTGGTGGCTACATGAACAAAAGACTTTATGCCACCTTTTACCAGGGAATAAAATTTATAGTGAAAGATTGTGAAAAGAGAGAGTTCAGAGTTTATTCTGAATGCTAAAATGTTAACCAAGCACTGACCTCTAAATAGTTGTTAAATGCAGCCTGTTTATATAATTTTTTTATGAGGTTAATGAAAGAGTCAAAATGTAAACCATAAAAATAGTGCAATAATTTGGTTCCATAAATATACACACCTTTCAGTTAATACTTTGTTAAACTAAAATCTAACTAATTTCCAGCAATTCGTATTCTTTTGTTTACACTTAACATCCATCCCTCCATCCATTGTTATATCTGCTCATCCTTTCAGGGTTTACGGGGGGCTGGTAAGTAACTCCAGCGGTATGTGGGTGAGAGTCCATCACAGTGCAACATGAAGACACACAGCCCAAAACGTCATCTCCACACGCAAGCATCCCTAAGAGCAATTTGAAGACACTAACTGACCTAGAATGCATATTTTTGGACTTTGGGGTGAGAGAAAGAACTTCTCCAGACTGGGGTCTTTCAGAAAATTCCATATATTCCCACAAGGGGTAATTGGAACGAGTAGATGATTAAAAATGCAGCATCCTGCAGCGATCACTTCACATCAGTTAAGCCTTGGCTAACAAACAATCTAACATAGCTAACCAACATGACAGCTGCAAGATGAATGCAAAAGATAACAGTGGGAACAAGGGGGGGTGACGTAAAGGTTTGGTATCACACTTAAATTTAGACATACTTTATTGATCAAAGAGAGGAATTAAGTATATCTAAGGAATGTGTGTAGATGGTGATGACTGCGGCCAGGAGGCATCTCCTGTAGCAGTCTGTGTTGCAGCAAAACTGAAAAAGCATCTGACTGAAGACACTCTGTGTTGTAAGATAATCCCATGAAGAGGATGCTCAGGGTTGTCCAAAAGTAAAAAGAAACTATCTGCTTTACATTCTGAAAATCATGACCAGGTAGTTTGCCTAAAAGATTAATGGTTAAAAGTGTAAATGTGATAGTGGAATCCAAAACAAAAGTTCCATGTATCTCACCTGTATTTCCTTTTAAAAAATGCTACCCAGGGATCATTTAGATTAAAATTTTTAATTATTTGACAGGCCTAAAAATAATGGATGAGTACTCTGAGTGAGAAATTCAAAAATAATGATGGTTTTAAAGAATTTTATGGGGTTGGAAAATACAATGAATAAGTAATACAATAAAGGAATCTGCAATGAAATTCATCTTAAATAGTTTAATAAGGTCATTCATGTTCTGTGTTCTCTTATGTTAAAAGACCGGATACAGGTTGTAAGGAAGTTAAAAATAATAAAAATAGAGAAAATAGAGAAAATAATAAGAAAAAAAAACAAGTAAGAATGCATCGGAGATCACAGCGAGCGAGGGGACTGACTGTTTGAAGCTGAATGAGTAATCAGTCAAAACACCCAGATATTCATACATGTGGACCACCTGTATTTTTTTTTTACCTTCAAGAGTGGTTACTGAAGGAATCATTTACAAGTTTCAGCTGAAGTAATGAGTGTTGGGACAGCAACAAAAGCTTTCTGTAGTCAATCAATTGCTTGGACAAGAGATGAACCATAGCTGTAAACCACTGTATCATCAGCATAAAAAATTGAAACTTGCATCTTCCACATTAAGACCAAGATTGTTGGTGTAAATTATGAATAGAAGTGGACCTACTGCATGCTCAGAGAGCTTTGATTGGAGGAGTTTAAGTTTTAAAATATAATGGTCAACAGTGTCACATGCTTTTGAAAAATCTATTTAAAAAAAGGTCATAGACAAAACAAAATGTTGTTTTTTGTCAAATTAAACTGTAACATTTAATTCACTTCCTTGCAGCTGTGATAGTACTAGTGTTTGTTTCCAGAGGCCTGTTTGATATTCAGATAAAATAGCAATGGTATGTAAAAACTTTTTTAATTGCTCTCACATAAGAGCTTTAAGAACTTTGGCCAGCCCAGATAGCTATTACTCTGTAATCAGTTAAAACAGCTGTATCACCTCATTTTAACTAAGGAACAACAAAAGCTTATTTCCATTCTTAATGAATTTCATTCACGTTCCCTGTGAGAGATTTCTCAAAATAATTAATAGTACATAATTTACTTGAAACCAAAAATGCCATGTGGCCATTATTATATTATCACAATAAATTCAATATTACACATTATAAAAAACAGAACACAATAAATAGCACAAAATTAACATTACCTTACATTATTCCTTTAAAAACAACAGACACGATTGTAAATTTAACAACTCCTTTACCCTCCGGAATGATACAAGTGTAGTAAGAGTGAGTAAAGAGAAAGTAACCGATTTCTTTTAGGAATATTTTATTGTTTATTTATAACTCAACATCATTTGTCAGGATACTGTAGATATTTTGTATGGATCTTATCAACACAGCTGCTACAGTTGCTAAGTAGTTTAGCTGATGTCTAAAGTCATTCAACAACTTTACAGTATGCTGCACCCAGTTTGACTTTTCTTCTAAAACGTACTATAGAAATGTGGTTTATTTATATTTGTAGAGATTTTGTGTACTGAAATTTTGTTTATTTTTTTTTTCAAATGTGTCCCCTTTCTGATTTTTTCTTTGTTTCACCAGAGGTGAGTCCAGATATTAGCAAAGTTAAATGAGCTATTTAAAAACCGGATCTTAATATTACATGTCTATAAAAGTAATCAGTCTTCCTGGGAGAGATTCTAAATTTAGTTAGGTCGCCACCCTTTGAGTACAGTCAACTAATGTCAGTGCTGCCACCTGCTGGGAAAAAGGAAACACTCAACTGGTCCAATTTGATGCTGCCTGTAATATGTTCATTTAGATGACGTTTGTCTTGTGCATAGCATTGTTGTTCATATGCACGGATCAGAAATGGTATTATGACTACTGACGGCTGAAGTGCATATCACTGATTATCTTTTCATCTTGGATGTTATTAATATAATGATATTAATATCGTAATACAATTTTGAACTGTTTTTATTAAGGTGGAATACATTAGGCAGCAAAGCAACTTTTTTCTTGAAAGGTTGTGCTGTAGAAACAGTAAAAATGGAAAAGTATAAGAACTTGAGCAGGTTTAAGAGACACAATTGTAAAATCTAGGTCTAGTCATGTTATCTTCAAAACCACAGGTCTTGTAGTGTTTTACCGGTCTGCTATGGTTTGTCAGAAGTTTTTCAAGTGAGCAACAGTGACAAATCGGCAACAGGGTCAAGGGGTTCCAACAATCACTGAGGCTGGTTTAGGATGTCCATTTCAAGAGAAAAGGTAATGTAGGCCTACCTTAATTTACTGAAGTAATTAATGCTGCTTTACAGAGAAAGCTATCAGAGGACGAAAGGAATCACAGTGTCTTGGCTGCATAGGTTCATAGGTGCGGACCATTAATGGTGCTCATGCTGTTCGCTGCTAGCCCCTGAAAACACCAATAATGGGCATGTGAACATCAGAGCTGGATCAGAGCACAGGAAAATTGGCCTGGTCTGATTAATCACGTTTTGTGTTTCAGTTATTGAGTTGGCACTACAGTCTTTTAATTCAAGTTCAAGCTAGCATCCATGGGATGTGCTGGACAACCATCCTTAAAAGCCCCACCTCACTAGTTACAGGAAGCAAAGGATGTGCTGCTGACATCTTAGTGCCATATACCAAAGCACATTTTCAGGGGTCGAATCTAATTCTTGCCTCAAAACTGGTTTGAAACTGGCCTGTTTTAGCAGTTAAAAAGAGTACCTAACATATCATTAACCAGGGGGTCATAATTTACTGTCTAACCCATGTGTTCTTACAGATTGAATAGCAGAATACATTTATTTATTTATTTTTTATTTATTTTCTTTAGGTAACATATTTTTAAGCATTACATGTTTTATCATGCTCAGATGTGTCTAGTCAAAATTTTCTTTAGACTAGACACATTCATATTGGGCTGAAGTTTGCTGAAGCCATTGGAGCTTCTTATGTTTTTTTTTTCTTCATTTTACTTCCACTTAGCATCATTACATTTTAAAATAAATTTTCCTGTAGTTTATAATCACCAGAGTAGTGCAATCCTACCATTTATACCATAGTTTTCACCCAGTCTAACCCACGCCCCTTTGACATGAGAATGCACACTGCCACAGTAAACAAGAGAGCACAAAATATCAGTCGCAGTTTTCGTGGAGTAATATGTTGGAATCACCTGTAAGTGAAAAATAATGCGAGAGCACTGAATGAGCTGAGGATCCAGGTAAATGCAGAAGTACGCTTGTCCGGTGAGACAGACAACCGGATAGTCCAATCGTTAGTTTTGGACCGAGCCATGTTAATGGCTGAGGTTTTTAGACAAATGCGATATAACCACTTAGTTTTTGTTTTTTTTATCTCGACAAAATATTTATAGCTATACTATGTTAGAACGTTGTTAAAAGGCATGAAAAAATGTTTTGAGCTAGTTTATTTTGCAAATTTGCCATAGCAGCTTAACCTCTTCAAGTTTTCACGTCCCATGGCGGCATGTTACATACTTTCGGGTCAAATCTGCCTTTTTTGTGGCACCCCTTCTATGTACATAAACTCAGCAAAAAAAGAAATGTCCCTTTTTCAGGACTGTGTATTTCAACAATAATGTTGCAAAAATCCAAATAACTTTACAGATCTTCATTGTAAAGGGTTTAAACAATGTTTTCCATGCATGTTCAATTAACCATAATCAATTAATTAACATGCACCTGTGGAATGGTCGTTAAGACCTTAACAGCTTACAGAAAGTAGGCATTTTAGGTCACAGTTCTAAAAACGCAGGACACTAAAGAGACTTGTCTACCGACTGTGAAAAACACCCAAAGAAAAATGCCCAGGGTCCCTGCTCATCTGCGTGAACGTGCACTAGGCATGCTGCAGGGAGGCATGAGGACTGCTGATGTGGCTAAGGCAATAAATTGCCATGTCCGCACTGTGAGACGCCTAAGACAGCGCTACAGGGAGACAGGAAGGACAGCTGATCCTTCCTCGCAGTGGAAGACCACGTGTAACAACAGCTGCACAGGATCGGTACATCCCAATATCACACCTGCGTGACAGGTACAGGTTGGCCACAACAGCTGCCCGAGCACACCAGGAACACACAATCCCTCCATCAGTGCTCAGACTCTCCGCAATTGGCTGAGAGAGGTTGGACTGAGGGCTTGTAGGCCTGTTGTAAGGCAGGTCTTTACCAGACATCACCAGCAACAATGCCGCCTATGGGCACAAACCCACCTTCGCTGGACCAGACAGGAGTGGCAAAAAGTGCTCTTCACTGATGAGTCATGGTTTTGTCTCACCAGGGGTGATGGACGGATTTGTGTTTATCATCGAAGGAATGAGCGTTACACTGAGGCCTGTACCCTGGAGCGGGATCAATTTGGAGGTGGGGGGTCCTTCATGGTCTGGGGCGGTATATCACATCACCATCGGACTGAGCTTGTTGTCATTGCAGGCAATCTCAATGCCTTGCGGTACAGGGAAAACAATCTCCTCCCTCATGTGGTACCCTTTATGCATGCTCATCCGGACATGATCCTCCAGCAGGACAATGCCACCAGCCATACTGCTCGTTCTGTGTGAGTTTCTGCATGACAGCAATGTCAGTGTTCTGCCATGGCCAGCGAAGAACCCAGATCTCAATCCCATTGAGCACGTCTGGGACCTGCAAGGTTTGAAAATATTCCGGCATGTTTTAATGTCAACTTCTTTGATATTGTTTGTGTCTTGAAGATGGGCCAGGCATACACTTTATAAATCGGTTATTCTGTTACCGCTGTCTTTATAACTTTAAACACTAGTGGTGACTTGTAACCAAGGGGCAAACTCTGCTGGCAAAATCTGATGCCAATGCGGAAGTGACAAAAATTGCAGTTCCCCACCTCATCCTCCAGGGGCTGGCTCCAGAAAGTAGCAAGTTCCCATTGACTCCCTAGTTAAAAATGCCAATATCACAGCAGAAATAAACATGTTTACAGCCTGGTTCAAAAAAACATTTTAGGTTTAAAAGGTCAAGTTTACCATCATGACAACTCTGAGGCTGGTGAATTTTTTTATAAATCGTCTGCTAAGATGTAATTTAGGCTTGAAATTATAATTAATAAGGGTTATGTCCTTTTGATTGACAGGTCTCAGATGAGCTATCAGTATCAGTGCCTAGCTTGCCACTTCTTGCTCCAGGGAAAGGCCTTCAGCCTTGGACACAAGTAAAGAGTCTACGCTACTTTGTTTCTCTTAACTTGACCATCAGTTGCGTCTGCAATGTTTTTTCGCGTTCGGATGTTATTTGTGCACTTATTGGACAAAGATGACTTGCTGTGGTATTGATTGGTAACAGACAGTCAATGAAGTCTCATCTCCATGTTTTTTGGTAAGTAAAACTATATTTCTGCTGTGCATTTAAGATAACACTGCTTGGTCAAAAATTGGTTGAAATTATCACATTTCTTCTTTACATATTCTTTATTAATTATTGGACTTTGTGATGCATGGCGATCTCTTCACCCCAATGATAGAAAATATACATTTTTCTCAAATGTCCACTATTCGTATTCTCGACTGGATTATTTTTTTAGTCAGCAGCTTACTCTTGACTGATATTTCAGACATTGAGATACACCCTATAGCTGTTGGTGATCATGCTCCTGTTTCTTTAACTCTGGTAAATAAGAAAGAAATTCCACAGAGAAAAAATTGGAGATTCAATACAGGATAGGATGAAGATTTTATTAAATATAAAAAAAAAAGTGGGCTTCATATTTGTAGTTCAACTCTATCAAATGCTTTTCCTGCATCTAAAGATAATATATTAATTTCACTGTTTTTGCAGTAAGGATATTCTATTAAATCTATTAATCTATGTGGATTTGTGGATGAATGCCTCCCTTTTATAAAACCAGTTTGGTCAGGATGTATTTATAAGAGGAGTCCCTTTCTCTAACCTTTAAGGGCTTTGCAGATTATTCGACATTAATAAGGGATATGGGACGATAGCTGGTAGGAAACACAGGGTCTTTACCTGATTTTAGTAGAAGACTAATGCAGGCAGAATTCATATTTGGTGGAAGTTTCCTGCAGCATTCTGTAGAATGTTGGTGCCAAAATATTCCAGAATTCCTTATAGAACCCTGCTGGAAATCCATCTGGGCCTGTAGCCTTTTTATTGGGCATGCTTTGGAGGGCCTCCTGGAGTTTAGCCGCTGTTAGTGGTGAATCCAAAGCCCTTGCTTGACTATCCAATAATTTAGGAAGTGTTATTTTATCCAGAAATTCTTCAATTTCATGATCTGATGGGTTTATCTCCAGTGAGTATAATGCCTTGTAAAAAAAATTAAAGGTGTTGTTTCTTTTTTTAGGGTCATATACAGTATTCCCAGTCTGGTCCCTACCAGCAGATATTTTTGTCTTTTCTTTTCTCTTTCTTTCTTTCTTTCTTTCTTTCTTTCTTTCTTTCTTTCTTTCTTTCTTTCTTTCTTTCTTTCTTTCTTTCTTTCTTTCTTTCTTTCTTTCTTTCTTTCTTTCTTTCTTTCTTTCTTTCTTTCTTTCTTTCGAGCTGTTTAGCCAAACAGCTACCTGATTTATTACCCTGTTCAAAGTTTTCTTTCCAAAGTCTTTGAATTAAGAACTGGGTCTGTTTATAAATAATTTCATTTAATTCTACCTTTGCTTTATGGATTTTGCCCAGTCTCTCGTCATCCAGGGAGGCTTCTAATGAATTAATAGTTTCTTCTAATTAATGAATATTTTGTTTCTTTCCTGCCTCCCAGAGAACGGATATGTCTCCCTGGTATGTCACCACCAGGGAGGTCATTAACTGGAAATTCTTATTTGCAAAAATATATGAAGATATTATACAGTTCACCAGCAGCATGTATCAGGACTAATAAACATACATCAACAAGGTTTAATCTTCAGAAAGGTACCAGGCAGGGATATCCACTCTCTCCCTCCCTGTTTGCTATTTTCATTGAACCAATAGCAGCAGCTATCAGGCAAACTAACAATATTAAAGGCATGAAATGTGATAACATACCACATAAAATCAGTCTTTATGCAGATAATGTATTACTTTTTCTCCAGCATTCATAAGCCTCTCTCTCTCTCTCTCTCTCTCTCTCTCTCTCTCTCTCTCTCTCTCTCTCTCTCTCTCTCTCATGTAATCGAGTTGACAAACTCTTACTCAAGAGTTTCAGATTATTCTATAAATTGGTTAAAATCTGCGGTTCCTCCAACTAATTGTTCTTTCCAGAATCCAATTAATACACAACTGAAGTCAGGGGATACTACGTATTTTGGTACCAATGTCTCACCAAGAGTGGTTGATTTAACAAAGCTAAACTACTGTTGGAGTCAGTGGGGGAGCTGACTCCTGCGGAAGGCATTTTGTCCCCCAGTCCTTCCCTCCCCATCTCTGGACACCTCTGTCCGCCCGCTCCATCACCATACCACTCATGTAGGGCCTTGGGGTGTAGACATGTCACTGGGGTGCAGGGAAGGGTTTCCATCTCTGCTACCCCGTGGCTGCCTGGGCCCCAATTTTACTGTAAAACTTAGACACTCTCACTCATAACATTCCCATGAGACACACATGTAGGGACTTTGGGGTGGACAGACTTTTCGACATCCAGAGGAGGAGCTTTTCAATCAGCTTCACCTCTGGTGTCGATGCCCACCGTTTAATTGCATATAGACACTGAGGGCTAAGAGTTGGGGTTGGGGGATGTGTGGCTGCCTTCCCCACATCTCACCCCTCTGTTTTAAATGCACATTATAACAGTATGCATCAACACCATACTCAAGCAGTAGGAGGGAAGCTCCTTGTTTGATCCCTCCAGTTTGTTCTGCAGCTCAGACGATGACCACAAAGTTAGAAAACACCTGGTTTCACCGGGTCAGGCCAACTCTGCTTATGTCTAGCCTCCATTGTTATGAATGAAAATGTGGGTTGTTTGTTTTCCCTCGCTATGCTAAGCTTTTGTAATCCAGCATCCACAACTCAACATTGTGGGCAGGGTAGAAACTGCTTCTTCCAAAAAACCAGTCTGGCCCAGCTTGGAGTTGGTGCTAGGCTAAGCACCGGTTTGGAACCAAAAAACAGGTGCTTGGGCAGTGGAAAACCAAAGAACCGGTTCTAAGTCAGGCTCTAGCACCGAACCAGCTCAGTGGAAAAGGCCTCAATGTATTGCATGGTTGCAACTTAATTTACAAGTGCGTTAGTCCGTAGCATGTCAAAGTTCTGCAGATGCCTACTAGTGAACCATCATTTGATTCAGATATGTTGAACTAGGGAAAGTACTAAAATATGTAGGATACCGGCCCTTGAGGACTGAATTTGGACTGAACACATGAGTGTATAATCGATGTGTGTGCGTCTGTGTGGGTGTGTCTATATATATATATATATATATATATATATATATATATATATATATATATACACACACACATGCTCATTTACTTACAGATAAAAAAAAGTTGTTGGTTGAATTAATCTAATTCAAAATCTAAATCTGCTAGGGGTAAGAATAATTTTGAGTATCTGTTGTGTTACATTTGTATCTCACATAAAATACCTATATCCAAAATAATTCAAATAAAATCAACAGAACACATGTAATATGCCAAAAGGCCCTTTCAGACAACCTTAACCTATGTTCTGAAACCAAACAGAGCTTGTTTACAGCATTGCATCACAACACCCTCTGAGGATCATTACCACAAGTACTAAGGAGATGTCACTCTGGAGGACTCACTGTGGCGCACCTAGTGTTACTTCTTTGTAAACAGTTATGTCATTAACCTAATGAGCAAAGTTCTGATGAAAACAGTAACCAAGCATTGGTAACCATAACACAACACTTTTCTTTACAAAGTAGCAAAGTTCAAAGAGAAGTTAATTTACATATTGGGTGATGACACACTCAGAGCCAACCAATCAGGTGACAAAATTAATTAGATAATATTAGTGATTGTGTGTTTTCATCAGTTCAGTCAAGCTCAAACAAAAAAATTAAAACCCATCTGGTCACAGTTTCATTATTTTGGGGATTTGATATACTGTCGTATATTTACAGTGTTTGTATCAGCTGTAAAACCCCTTATAAATGAAACCTTTTCTCTGAGGTTTCTCTCGGGCCAACACTGATGCATGCTTTTATCTCCAGTAGAATTGATTACTGTAATGCCCTGCTTTCTGGTCTTCCCAAAAAGAGCATATCAGGTTTACAACTACTACAAAATTCAGCGGCACGTGTCCTGACGAAGACCAGGAGTTGGGAGCACATTACACCGCTCTTAAAATCATTGCATTGGCTCCCCGTACATTTATGGATCGATTTTAAGGTTCTTTTAATGGTTTTTAAAGAGTAACTAAATCCCAAAACAACTTTTTTTTGCTTCTAAACTGTATAAATGGGTCTTTACCAATGTAGTCTTTCAGTTTCTGCGGATTTTTTTTACATTTTGGTGTGAACTTGTTTAATTCTACACTTTTTGGTCTAAAAACGTCTTAGTGCTGCCCTCTTATGGTTGAACTGTGGCTACTGCATTTGAATTTTGTGATTGGTGGAGAGCGGTACATTTCTACGTCACAGGCATTGACTGTGTCACAGTAGTCATGGTCTCACAGACACGCCCCGTGGGTTTGGGTATAAAACTATCACACATAACGGCCCCGTGGCGAGTTTGGAGTGGGATTGCGTTTTTCAGGTTACCATTATTATCACATTAGCACTTAGTTAGCATAGCTAACATACTGTTTTGAACGTTAGCATTACCATTCAGAGACTGGACTCCTCCGGTCTCTCTCTCCCTCAGCAGCAGTGGCAGCCTCTGGCAGCGCTGACTCAGCGCCCTGAGCCAGCGGCTCGAATTGATACAGCTCGCGGCCGCTGAGCTTCATAAAGCCTCCCTCTACCCCTCTATCTCCGGTGACGACGGAGGAGATCCGCTGGCTCAGTGCGCCGAGCCAGCGCCGCCCGAGCTTGGTGCTGCTGAGGCAGAGGGAGACAGGATGAGTCCAGTCTCTGAGTGGTAATGCTAACATAGGCTAACGTTCAAAATAGATGAATGTTGATCAGATCGATCAGTCGTAAAACTGCCAACGTGGCTTTGGTCACTGTCCATGTTTCAGTGTCACATTAAGCGAGCTCTCATTGTCCTCCGGAACACACCCCCACGTCCCCCCTCCGCTTTTCCTCAACACTTGGCCATACCCTTCTGTTCTTCCTGGCACCGCCCACTTTGTAGAATTTTTTTTTTATGTTGTCTGGGGGCGGGGTTATGCTTTTTCAGGGGGTTCAGTTACACTTTAAGTGTCTTAATGGTCTTGGGCCTTCTTATCTCTCTGAACTGCTTTTACCATATAAACCTTCGTGGTCTCTGCTTTCCTCTGGCAGCCGTCTCCTTGTCCCCCCAAAAGTCAAGACACACACGCATGGCGAGGGGTCTTTCCAGTTTTATGGCCCTCACCTCTGGAACAGGCTGCCAGAGGACCTCAGGGCCGCAGAGAACGTTCATGTTTTTAAGAGCAGGCTCAAGACTCACCTTTTTAGCCTAGCTTTTAACTGATTATTATTTATTACTGTTTGTTTATTTGCTCTGCATGTTTTATATGATTATATTTTTATCAGTGTCTTACTATTTAATCTTAGCACATTAATTTGTTGTTTATTTTCATACTTTAATTTATCTTAATCCCCGTTCCAGTGTTTCCTCTGTGGGAGCCCTCTGCCCCGGGAGCGGTGGTCGGTGGTGGCTGCCTGGGTGCTCTCCAGGTGGAGCTTGGGTGGAGGTGGGGGTCTTGGCCTTGCCTCCACTGGGTGCCCTGTGTCAGCGCCTCAGCTGCTGCTGTTGATCTACCACTGCCGGGGCAGATGGCTCCTCTGATGGCGTTTCCTTGCATGGTTCATCTGCACTCGGCCCAATGTCCTTTTTTACTTTTGCTTTTAACTGTGTGTGTGCATGGGAGTTGGGTTGGGGGGATGGGGGGTATAACTGTGACCATGCTTTTAAATCTGTGGGGGAGGGAAGGGAAGGTGGTTTTATGGGGGGTCATTTTAATCTGTAAAGCCCTTTGTGATGCAACTTCTTGTTTGAAAAGCGCTTTATAAATAAAGTTTGATTTGATTTGACTTTTAAATTCGGTGACATCAGACGCCTGTGTCAAATGTACCAAACCACTAAACCAAATATGTTTTATTCATGAAAACTAAGTGGAAGAGCAAAAACACTTCAAGTACTTTTTAAAACACTAACGTCAACATATCTGTAATCACATTTTTATTTGGCAAAACTTGACATTCTGTCATCTGCGAGCCTTAGTAGAAGGCAGCTAGACTTAAAAAAAGGTTCAATTGCTTTCTATTCAAACATTCAGGGCAAATTTTTGGGCCAAATGTTACATCAACTCAGAGTTTCAATCACCTGCCCCCACCCTCACAGCCCCACTCTGAGCTCCACCACTTTGCCCATTTTTTGTATCTTCTGGGCGTGACGAGAAGTGTGATGCGGCCAACATGGCAGTGGTAGGAACCATCCAATTGGCTTCAGTTCTGCTCTTCAGAAACATACGCGTGACGTCACAGAGGCTTCGTCCATTTTATGTACAGTCTATGCTTACAACACAATAGCACAATAAACATTTGGGCCCCTTAGTACCAATTGAGCATTGTTGCAACGGCACAGCCTACCTGAGTATTGTTGCTGACCATGTCCATCCCTTAATGACCACAGTGTACCCATCTTATGTTGTGCCACAGATAGGTAGGTTTTGGCTATAAATAGTTATGAATAATTGCTTAGGGCAATTATTAAGATTATTATTTTATGTAAAAATTACCATGTTTGGGCCACCACCTGGATTCCAGGAATGTCAATAGCCAAATTGTTTAGTCTCAGTTTATGTTATGATTACCTGCTTGATAAGGCTGAGATAATTAAACAATAGATGAAGGAATAAGTTCTTGGCGTTCTTTGAACAGCAGGTTACTACACATGTAGGTGAAATAACAACGGTTTTCCAAAATACAAGAGTTTATTACAAAAACAATTCGACTTTCAGTTAACATGCTTTACTCAACAAACTCACTAAGCTAGTAACATACAACTAAACTACTAAGAAAATAAAATAATAATTAAACTAACACCCAAAATTAAGCAGTAAAAGTGATAAATATTCAAAGAAGTAGAAACAATTCAGAATGAATATGTTTGCTTAAAGACCAAGGCTTTAAACTAATTGTGGTTAGTTTAAGACTTATCAGCATGTTACATTTGTTGAATTAGAAATCAATAACCTTTAGAGAACTGACTGTTTTGTTGATCGGTCACCACAGTGATTGATCTAATTTAATATTTAGACTTTATGTTGACGTTAACGGGCTCACACAATTATGTTGATCTAATTTAGTATTTCGACTTACCAAGAAGGCGGTTTCAAAAATGACTTAAAAGATAAATTTAAGGGTTTAAACTATCTGTTTTAAAGTCGATCTCTATTTCGAATACCATTAATGGCAGTCTTTATTGTTCATGAAGCCGAGCAGTCAAAAAGCAGACTCACGTGGTTCGCTAGAGCATGTAGCCTACATCTAACTCACGTGGAGCTGCTTAAAGCCGCTCTGGTTCATTTACTAAACACCAAACAAAGGAAAACTGACTGATTGAGTAACTCAGGTTGCTGGATATAAATCGACCTTCCATCGGAACCTTGAAAATCACTGTTTAAACCTCCAGGCTGACCGGTCTGTTTGTACCCAAACAATAAATGAAATCTTACACAAAGTAACAAATCACAGTGAAAATAATCAACTCTTAAATCTTGTTTATCCTAAATTAATCTCGCCTCTGCCTAGACAGACCTTATGGAACGGTTAAAGTTCTCCAGGTTACTCCGTGGATGATGGGGGAAGCTAAACAACGTTAGCCGACAGGCTAACAATAGCTGTGGTCGGTTAGCAGTGGGAGGCCTTATGGCTGTTGGATCGTGGGTAGCAGCCTTTAGCTGGGACGGCGTGTTGTCCTCTCCAGCTTGGCTAAACAGCGATCAGCTCCAGCTTCGTTCACTGACAGTACCTTTTTCTGCAGCTTTCCAGCACACCATTCGTCCCTGTGCTTTGTCGCGGTGGGTGTAATCGCTTCAGTCTGGACGTTCTGCGGCATGCAGTAGCTTGTTAGGAGTCCCTTCCTCCCGGCAATCTCTGTAATTCAGAAAGCTTCTGCAGGGCAGAACAGTGGGGTTTGTCTCAAAACACAATGGGTTTACGATTCACCTGAATGATCAGCAGTCTTTGTCGTCCTTAGAGTGAGATTCTCTCAGAAACACATGTCGTGTCCCATCGCCAGCGAAGCAAGGATTTTCTGGACCCTCTCCTGGCACTGTCTGGCTGAAAGCCTAAGAGGAAGACAGCGACTTGCGATGAGGGCCTTATAAAACCTCTGGTTTTCTTCTTCTCCTGTTGGGGCCAGAATGTGGATTAGCGCCACCCAATGGGTGTGTGTCCCCCAACACTTCTGATGGCTACTTCCAGCAGGATAGTGCACCATATCATAAAGCTGAAATTATCTCAGACTGCTTTCTTGAACATGACAATAAGTTCACTGTACTCAGATCTGTACACAAATCTGCAGCAACTGCGTGATGCTATCATGTGAATACGGACCAAAATCTCTGTCAAATGTTTACAGTACCTTGTTGAATCTATGCCACGAAGGATTAAGGCAGTTCTGAAGTTAAAGGGGGTCCAACCCGGTACTAGCAAGGTGTACCTAATAAAGTAGCCAGTGAGTGTATATCCCCTGCTTTTTCTTATCTGTCTTGGCATTTTAGGCATGCCACATAAAGAAGCTGTTTGGCTACATGGACCAGGACAGCTTTGATCTACAAAAATTATACCTACAGATTGTAATCTAATTGGTGATTGACCTTATAAAATTAGGACAGTGCCTGGCATCAAAGTAGGCAAGCCACATCAATTAAAATGAAACACCAATGAAGTTGGGATTTGTTTGAACTTCAACCATTTGGATTATATGTATGGGTTGATAAACCTGCGCATGCGTTGGTTCACTCCAGGTACTCCGGCATCATCCCACATTCCAAAAACAGGACTCTTAGGTTAATTGATCTCTTTAATCTGTCCTTAGCTGTGTGTGTGTGCGTAGGTGTGTGTGTGTGTGTTTGTACATGACTGTTTGTCCTGTGTGTCTCTATCTTGCCATGCAATGGACTGGAGACCTGTCCAGGGTGCACCCTGCCTCCCGCTCTATGACTGCTGGTTCGATGACTGGTGGAGATAGGCATTAGCAAGGATAAGCGATATAGATAATGGATAGATATATTGGTTGATAAACCAGAGAATCAGCAGTAGTGGTAGCCTGGCAGGTATGAATTGACGCACGCAGCACAAAACTTCCCACTGCACCTTTGCCCATTGTACCGGATAAAGCTTGGAACACAATGACCCAAACTGCAAACGCACAAAATGACCAGCTCAACAGTAGTAGTCTTGTTAAGTAAACAAAAAAAAAATTAGAGTCAAGTTATTTATGAGGAAATACTTTGGATTTTGGTAATTTCACTGGATACCACTCCACTTTCTTCTGTTGCCATGGAAGTCAGGTTTGACAACCCATTTCTTCTCCACACCTTGTTTTCTCCTACTCCCTATCCTGCTGAACAATAAGTCTCTGTTCACTCATTGCTGGGGGATTGAAGGAGGAAAAGTCTCCAAGTTTAGGTCTCTGTGAAGGTAGGTCAAGGCAAATCTGCCTCCACAAATCTATGTGCTACAGCAACTGATTTTCTGTGCCCCCCCCACCTGAACAGTTTCACCTACCTGGACATACTCGGGGTCTTATTCTATAACATTTTTTCCTTGAAATGTCATTGGGTTGAGTTTTCCCATATTTCTCCACTCTCTTTACTCCAATCACTTGCTGATGGACCCCCCTTGAGGACATGGAGGATTTGTTTTTCTTATTACTTTCACAATAAATGCAAGAATTTTATGTTCCCTCACAAAGTGTTTGTGTTCCCTTGCAATAGATTATGAATTAATTCACAAACAATATTGCATTCCCTCACAGTAAATTTGCAAATAAACCCTGGTCTATTTTGTATATGGTCACAGTGTTAATGTAAATTCAAAGTTGCATATATGTATACCTTTAAAGATCCTCAGCGAAAACGTGTTTTTACATTCCTGTTTAAGTGGTCCAGAAAACTATTTGAAAATTGAGCTATTCCCCAGGTGTTCATGTTTTTTTATGTATCTTTTGGTGGAAAAAATAACTAATAACAGGAGATGGGGCTGAAAACGGGTCCTTCATTAACCAGTTGGACTACCAACACGGAAAAGATTCCACAACCAAAACTGTCAGCAGATGGCGGTATATCCCCATACAAACAACTCAAAATAGTCAAGATAAGGTAAGGCAAGGCAAAGCAAGGCAACTTTATTTGTATAGCACACTTTCAATAACAAGGCAATTCGGTGTGCTTTGATTAGGGGATAAAATAAAGGCAGCAATAAAACAAAAGTAAAGCCATCCATGTGGTGAAGCATAGTGGTGACAGCAGCATCCTAGTGGATGCTTTTCTTCAGCAGGGATAATGAAGCTGGTCAGACTTAAAGGCAAGGCAAGGCAAGGCAAGGCAAGACAACTTTATTTGTATAGCACACTTTCAACAACAAGGCAATTCAAGGTACTTTAGTTAATTAGGGGAGAACAACAGTAAAAGCATAAAATATAACATTAGAGACACATAACATATGACACATCTCAAACATATGACATTTCAGCTATTATTAATCGCTTACTCAAAGGCAGTTCTAAACAGGTTTTTAGCTTTGATTTAAAGGAACTCAGTGTTTCAGCAGCTTTACAGTGGTCTGGAAGTTTATTCCAGATAAGGGGAGCATAGAAAATGAAAGCTGCTTCTCCATGTTTGGTTCTAATTTTAGGGATGATTAGTAGACTAGAGTTGGAAGACCTGAGTGGTCTGGGGGGTTGGTATAGTGGCAACAGATCTTCCACATACTTTGGTGCTAAGCCATTCACTGATTTATAAACTAATAAAAATATTTTTAAATCGGTTCACTGAGCTACAAGGAGCCAGTGAAAGGACTTTAGAACTGAGGTGATGTGCTCTACTTTCCTTGTTCTAGTGAGGACGCGAGCAGTAGCTTTCTGGATCAGCTCCAGCTGTTTGACTTTTTAGGCAGACTTGTGAGGAAACTATTGCAGTTTGGATTAATTTTTTTCTTTCTTTCTTTCCTTCTCACAGAAAGTTTATCTTATGTTTATGCTGTAGATCAAGAATGGAAAGCACATGTTTGACCTGTTTTGCCTCTGACATTTTACATATAAGTTTGTGGTATGTTTGTATCCTAAAGAAAAAGATCTAAAACTTCAGATTTTTCAGAAACAAGTTGTTAACCTACATGTGAAAGCCATACAAATATCTCATGTTATAGCAGATAGACTTCTAGTATTCAAGTTGCTGCCTAAACTGACAAGTAAACACATTATTACTGCAAGGAAACACAAAATGTATTATGAGGGAATGCAAACCTATTGACACTATAATAGACTGTAATGGAGCTGAAGCGTTGTGTTAGTTTTTGTATGTTTGAGTGAAATGTTATGTTTTGTTGTACTCTGTTTATTTTAATTTGTTTCTGTTTTGTACTATTATTAGCTATATTCTTCCAGGTCTCCATACCTATCCTTGAAGCATATAGAATACAGTCTTTCCCAAATGTAACTATACACTCACTGTACATTTAGCTTATATGTATCAGAGAATGAATGAAGAACATTTTTCTTCATTCATTCAGACCCACAGCCGGTAAGAACAAATGCATTTAAGATGTTCACAATAAAGTTTTAGTGTATTCCCATTCACACCTAAACATAAAACTAAATCAAGATGCACAAAATAAGCTAACAAAGTTAAGCATGATGTTTAAATATCCATTATATTTGATCATTCAGCAATTGGCGAACAGCAATATGATTGTCTTTTTAATAAGTGTGGAACCAAATAATATTTTTATTTATATTATTATTTGTATCATAATTCATATTATTCATATCCATATTATCCATATTATTATTATTGTTATTATTATTATTATTATTATTGTTATTATTATTATTATTATTATTATTATTATTATTATTATTATTATTATTATTATTATTATTATTATTATTATTATTGTTGTTACTAATATTAGTAGTAGTAGTATCACCATTAACTATTTTATTTTTAAGCATACTTGCACATGTACAGCATAACTTGTTTTTGTAGCCTTAATAACCACAAATGTGCAAAAAATCACAGAATGACAAACAATAAGTGGAAAATTAAATTTTTAGTTTTTCATGAATGTGAATTAGTTGATTTTGTAACAGTTGTCCACCTTTATGTAAAACACATTGGAAAGCAGTACATACTGAATTCTGCCTTCATTCCTTTTGTTTTTAAGATACATATCTAGACGATGACTCATGACATCATCAGATTCAATACAGTGTGTCTTTAGACGTGTGCATCATATAAGTTCGCTAGCAATCAATATAACACATAAAAATGTGACATCAAAGCATTGTAAAGAGAAAGACAGTTTGTTGAAAATGTAAATAAACTGTTATAATCAAGTGGAAGATTAAAACATTTTTATTTCAGTCTAAATAACTATATTACGCTGACAAAATAAAGCTAGTATGAACAACCAACATTACCTTATACAGTGATTTTTGGAAAGCAGCACAGTATGACAAAGAAGAAGTAAATTAATTTACTAACATCATTACAACAGACTTTACTGGGACACAGGCCAAGAGAGCTTCAACAATAAATAATCACACACATAGAAACAAAAAATATTCTAAATTGTAGTAAATATATTGGAGCACAATTTACAATGATCAGTTAAATAAAAGTCACAGAAAACCTTATGTGCTTTAACAACAATCTACAACGTAAAAAAGCATAAGCCATATTAGTGTAAAGGCAAGATTTACAATAACATATTAAAACAAAGAAGTTTACACCAAAACTACATCTATTTTGCATGGAGACAGCTTGCAACATGTAAGCTCTGTTTAATTAAATAAAATAAAAACTATTGAGAAATATGGCATTTATTCCTGAAAAAATCATGCACTTTTTCACAAATTTCTTTGTCTTCAATCCATAAATAATTGGGTTTAATGTTGGGGGAAAGATTAATGTAGACACCCCCATAAATCTCCTTAAATGTGGTGAAATATTTTGTAATCTGTAAGATATGATTGTAAAGAGGCCCAAGCACTCAAATAATAGAAAAACAAAAAGATGTGTAGCACATGTCTGCAGAGCTTTTGCTTTATTGTCTGACTGTCTGGATCTAAAGCATGCAATAATGATCCGAAGATATGTATAAAAAAACTAGACCATTAGCTATTACTTGTGTAACAGCACTTATAAAAAGACCATACATTTTATTTATGGTTGTATCTCCACATTCCAAAGTCACCAAACTTGGATTATCACAGTGGGAGTGTGTTATTTCAGATCGACAGAGGCGCAAACGCAAAAGAAGAATAAAAAGCACAACTATTAAAATCTCACAAGAAGACCAAACTAATGTAATTATTTTCATGATGTGAGCATTAGTCATAACAGTGTTGTAACGCAAAGGGTAAGAAATGGCGATGTACCTATCATAGGCCATGGCAGTCAGAATGAACACTGAACCAGCTGCATAGATATGGATAAAAAAAAGCTTGGATGATGCAAGCTGAGAGCTGAACCCTTCTGCTGTTTGTCAGTATCTCTGAGATGTGGAAAGAGTGCTGAAGAACCTATCAAGATTCACCAGAAAGAGATTCATTGGCTGATGCAAAATTTGTTCAGCACATTGGTGAGGATAATAGTGAGGTTGCAGAAAAGGATGATCATGTAGTTCAGGGTTGCCAAAAGGAATGTAGGGAAGACACCTTCATAAGATATAAATATATTATAGCATTTAAGCTGTAAAATATATGTGTTATATATGTTGTCCATCCTTTCGGTTTCTCTTAAGTGAGACTGAAAAAGAAATTAACAACTTTTCAACGTCTTATAAACAGCAGTACATTTGCAAACAGACAAAGAAGGAGAATTTAAACAAAGAACTGAGGGTGTAAGCAAAAAGTAAAACCTTAAAATTACCTTAAAATTCATTCAAATCAGGTGATTCCCAAATGCTCTTGAGTCTACATACATTTGATACAATATTTTTAACTTACCATAACTAATAGATTAAAACTTAAAACTTAAAAATACCGTAACTTAAAAATGAAAAACATCACACAGACATTTGTGCATTGTTGCCTATTGACCAGTTGTGCTGACGTACATCTCCATTTAACTACTAACATTACTGAGGCAGCGTGGTATTGATTTTTGCATACAAATCCCAGGAGTTATCTATGGGTTATCTGTGTTTTTCCTGAGAATTAGTGCTTACCAAAAGATATTAAAGCCAAATTCAAATGTAATTACCTTCGCCAAGGAGGTTATGTTTTCGCCAGGGTTGCATTATCTGTTAGTTAGAAACATATATACATCTATAACATCTATAACAACATCTATAACAAAAAGTTATAGACGGATTTTTATGACATTTTTAGGAAATGTCTGCAATGGGACCAGGAACAAGTAGTTAAAATTTGGGGCTGATTGGTCTGGGGGAGGAACTGAGCTGCCCTGGCGGAGGTCTGCGCTCTCCGAGTGCTTTTCTAGTTATTAACTGTGTCCATTTATAAATACACGGTGTTAGCTTTTGCTCTTAGCTTAAAAAAAATTGGGCATGAGAGATACTCTTCTTTAAAATGCAGAAAACTTATTTTAAGTCGGACTTTTAAAAACATAGAGATTATTTAAAACAATAAGGTGGTTGTGTCAAAAGGTAGCGTGGTAGCTAGAACTAAATCAATCTCTTTTTGATTGCTAGACTGTTCTTGACATCATATGTTTTCCAGAAACTCAGATGTATGTCAGGTCAGACCTGTTTGGTGAGACCTTTCATCAGCGTGACTAAATATATCTGAGCCATTTACAATTCGAGACTCTCTACAGAGACAGATTTTTTAGGTTATTTTGTTTAGGAGCATCACTGCACATTGCACTGGCTGGGCATCAGTGGGGGTGGGGGAATGTATCCACGAATTTGTATGTTCAAGCAGGTAAGTGAAACCTTATTTATATTGCACCTTTTATAGAGACAAATGCCACAAAGCCTTACCAAGAAAAGTCAACCCAAAAAAATACTTAGCTTAGAGTATACATAGAGAATACATAGAGAAAACTGAACATAATACAATCATAAATATCAGTCATAAAAGCTAGTAAAATCTTCTTGAAATTAAGATGATTTTGGCCCATCCATCCATCCATTTTCTTCCGCTTATCCGGGGTCGGGTCGCGGGGGCAGCAGCCTAAGCAAAGAGACCCAGACTTCCCTCTCCCCAGCCACTTGTTCCAGCTCCTCGGGAGGAACCCCAAGGCGCTCCCAGGCCAGCCGAGAAACATAGTCCCTCCAGCGTGTCCTGGGCCTTCCCCTGGGCCTCCTCCCGGTGGGACGTGCCTGAAACACCTCACCAGGGAGGCGTCCAGGAGGCATCCTGACCAGATGCCCGAGCCACCTCAACTGACTCCTCTCGATGTGGAGAAGCAGCGGCTCTACTCTGAGCCCCCTCCGGATGACTGAGCTTCTCACCCTATCTCTAAGGGAGAGCCCAGACACTCTGCGGAGGAAACTCATTTCAGCCGCTTGTATCCGTGATCTCGTTCTTTCGGTCACCACCCAGAGTTCGTGACCATAGATGAGGGTAGGAACGTAGATCGACCGGTAAATCGAGAGCTTCGCCTTTTGGCTCAGCTCTCTCTTCACCACGACAGACCGGTAGAGCGCCCGCATAACTGCAGATGCCCCACCAATCCGTCTATCGATCTCCCGCTCCATTTTTCCCTCATTCGTGAACAAGACCCCCAGATACTTAAACTCCTCCACTTGGGGAAGGACCCCATCCCTGACCCGGAGGAGGCACCCCACCCTTTTCCGGCTCAAGACCATGGCCTCGGATTTGGAGGTGCTGATTCTCATCCCAGCCGCTTCACACTCGGCTGCGAACAGCTCCAGCGAAAGCTGTAGATCACGCTCCGATGAAGCCAACAGGACCACATCATCTGCAAAAAGCAGAGACCCGATCCTGAGGCCACCAAAACGGATCCCCGCAACGCCTTGGCTGCGCCTAGAAATCCTGTCCATAAAAGTTAGGAACAGGATCGGTGACAAAGGGCAACCTTGGCGGAGTCCAACTCTCACCGGAAACAAGCCCGACTTACTGCCGGCAATGCGAACCAAACTCTGGCACCGGTCGTACAGGGACCTAACAGCCCGTATCAAGGGGCCCGGTACCCCATACTCCCGGAGCACCCCCCACAGGGCCCCCCGAGGGACATGGTCGAACGCCTTCTCCAAGTCCACAAAACACATGTAGACCGGTTGGGCGAACTCCCACGCACCCTCCAGGACCCTGCTGAGGGTGTAGAGCTGGTCCAGTGTTCCACGGCCAGGACGAAAACCGCATTGTTCCTCCTGGATCCGAGGTTCGACTATCCGTCGGACCCTCCTCTCCAGAACCCCTGAATAGACCTTACCAGGGAGGCTCAGAAGTGTGATCCCCCTGTAGTTGGAACACACCCTGTGGTCCCCCTTTTTAAACAGGGGGACCACCACCCCGGTCTGCCAATCCAAGGGAACTGCCCCCGATGTCCACGCAATATTGCAGAGCCGCGTTAACCAACACAGCCCCACAACATCCAGAGCCTTGAGGAACTCCGGTCGAATCTCATCCACCCCCGGAGCCTTGCCACCGAGGAGCTTTTTAACGACCTCGGTGACCTCGGCACCAGAGATTGGAGAGCCCGACCCCAAGTCCCCAAACCCTGCTTCCAGATTGGAAGGCGTGCCGGTGGGATTGAGGAGGTCTTCGAAGTATTCCATCCACCGACCCAAAACGTCCCGCGTCGAGGTCAGCAGCACACCATCCCCACTGTAAACAGTGTTGGTGGCAGACCGCTTTCCCCCCCCCCGAGACGCCGGATGGTGGACCAGAATCGCTTCGAAGCCGTACGGAAGTCGTTTTCCATGGTCCCTCCAAACTCCTCCCACGCCCGAGTTTTTGCCTCAGCAACCATCCGAGCCGCATCCCGCTTGGCCTGTCGGTACCTATCAGCTGCTTCAGGGGTCCCACAAGCCAAAAAGACCCGGTAGGACTCCTTCTTCAGCCTGACAGAATCCCTTACCGCCGGTGTCCACCACCGGGTTCGGGGGTTGCTGCCGCGACAGGCACCGACCACCTTGCGGCCACAGCTTCGGTCAGCCGCCTCGGCAATGGAGGCGCGGAACATGGTCCACTCGGACTCGATGTCCCCCGCCTCCCCCGGGCCGTGTTCAAAGTTCTGCCGGAGGTGTGAGTTAAAGCTCCTTCTGACAGGAGACTCTGCCAGACGTTCCCAGCAGACCCTCACAACACGTTTAGGCCTTCCAGGTCTGTCCGGCGTCCTCCCCCACCATCGGAGCCGACTCACCACCAGGTAGTGGTCAGTGGACAGCTCTGCCCCTCTCTTCACCCGAGTGTCCAAAACATGCGGCCGCAGATCAGATGAGACGACAACCAAGTCGATCATTGAGCTGCGGCCTAAGGTGTCCTGGTGCCAAGTGCACATATGGACACCTTTATGCTTGAACATGGTGTTTGTTATGGACAATCCATGACGAGCACAGAAGTCCAATAACAAGACACCACTCGGGTTTAGATCGGGGGGGCCATTCCGCCCAACCACACCCCTCCAGGTCTCACTGTCATTGCCCACGTGAGCGTTGAAGTCCCCCAGCAGAACAAGGGAGTCCCCAGGAGGAGCACTCTCCAGCACCCCTTCCAAAGACTCCAAGAAGGGTGGGTAATCTAATCTGCTGTTTGGCGCGTAAGCACAAACAACAGTCAGGACCCGTCCCCCCACCCGAAGGCGGAGGGAGGCTACCCTCTCGTTCACCGGGGTAAACCCCAACGTACAGGCGCCGAGATGGGGGGCAACAAGTATGCCCACCCCAGCTCGGCGCCTCTCAGCGGGGGCAACCCCAGAGTGGAAGAGAGTCCAACCTCTCTCGAGGAGACGGGTTCCAGAGCCAGAGCCGTGCGCCGAGGTGAGTCCGACGATGTCCAGTCGGAACCTCTCAACCTCGCACACCAGCTCCGGCTCCTTCCCCACCAGAGAGGTGACGTTCCACATCCCGAGAGCCAGCTTCTGCAGCCGAGGATTGGACTGCCAAGGTCCCCGCCTTTGGCCGCCGCCCATCCTGCACAGCACCCGACCCCTATGGCCCCTCCCACAGGTGGTGAGCTCATGGGAAGGGGGGCCCATGTTACCTCTTTGGGCTAAGCCCGACCGGGCCCCATGGGTAAAGGCCCGGCCACAAGGCGCTCGCCAACGTGCCCCACCTCCAGGCCTGGCTCCAGAGGGGGGCCCCGGTGACCCGCGTCCGGGCGAGGGAACACTGAGTCCATCTGTCGTTTTCTTCATAGGGGTCTTTTGGGCTGCACTTTGTCTGATCCCTCACCTAGAACCAAATTGCCATGGGTGACCCTACCAGGAGCAAAAGCCCCCGACAACATAGCTCCTAGGATCATTGGGACACTCATTGGGACACTCAAACCCCTCCACCACGATAAGGTGGCAGCCCAGGGAGGAGATTTTGGCCCCTTTTTAAAAATATAAACAGAATCCAAAGTCCATAGAAATAGGGACAGGACATTCATTCTCCTCGTGTCTTGTAGAGGATATGGGTAACAACTAAAAGGGTCTGGAGTCGCAGCAATATAGTTGAATCAAAAAACAAACTAGCAAGGAAATTGCCTATGTTAACCACTGATGATTAAAACTGAAATTTTAAAATGAAATCCAAATCTGACTAGCATCCATCCATCCATCCATCCATCCATCCATCCATCCATCCATCCATCCATCCATCCATCCATCCATCCATCATCTTCTGCTTATCTGGGGTCAGTCGCGTGGGCAGCAGCTTATGCAGAGAAACCAGATTTTCCCATCTCCAGCCACTTGGGCCAGCTCCTCAGGGGGAATCCCAAGATGTTACCAGGCCAGCTGAGAAACATAATCTAACCAGGATTTCCTGGGTCTTTCTCTGGGTCTCACTAGGGAGGCGTCCAGGAGGCATCCCAACCAGATGCCCGAGCAACTTCAACTGGCTCCTCTTGATATAGAGCAGCAACTCTACTCTGAGCCCCTCCTAGGTGACTGAGTTTCTCATCCTATCTCTAAGGGAGAGCCCAGACGCCCTGTGGAGGAATCTCATTTTAGCCGCTTGTATCTGTGATCTTGTTCTTTCAATCACTACCCAAAGCTCGGGGCTATAGATGAGGGTAGGAACATAGATCAAAGGGTAAATTGAGAGGTTTACTTTTTGGCTCAGCTCTCTCTTCACCACGACAGACCGATACAGCGCCTGTATCACTGTAGAGGCCACAGCAATCCGTCTATCAATCTCCTGCTCCATTTTCCCCTAATGGTGAACAAGAACCCTACAGTGGCTTGCAAAAGTATTCGGCCCCCTTGAAGTGTTCCACATTTTGTCACATTACAGCCACAAGCATGAATCAATATTATTGGAATTCCACGTGAAAGACCAATACAAAGTGGTGTACACGTGAGAAGTGGAACGAAAATCATACGTAATTGCAGAAAAAGGTGGTTCTACAAAGTTTTGATTTAGGAGGTTGATTAATTATGCACAGCCCACTTTTCAGGTATTTATTTGTAAAAAATGTTTGGAATCATTCCACTTCTAACGTGTACACCACTTTGTATTGATCTTGCACGTGGAATTCCAATAAAATTGATTCATGCTTGTGGCTGTAATGTGACAAAATGTGGAAAAGTTCAAGGGGGCCGAATACTCCTGAGTAGGCATTATCAGGTATTTGACTTGATGTTTCTCCAAAAATTTAAAGTAACAAATTTATTCTGGAAATAGTATGGAAAAGTAGCAGGTAGGTCATAAACAAAAAAAATAAATGGTTAAGCCTTTCGCTTCCTCTTCATTATATTGTTTTTGCTCTATGTATGCGCAAAGCTAATCTTTAGAAGAGCGCTAGCGTCGGCTGGCTTGGCTCAAGTGTCCGCTCCCTTGATCGCGGTCCTGAGTGGGAAATTCAATGAGACATGGACAGGTGGTTGTGAAACGTTGTCAAAAACCTCAGACCAAACATGAAGGCGGGCCTAACACTCGGTTGTGACTTGCTACCTACCCTCTAGCTTCGTACTAGCAAAGCTAGAAGCTAGACCGAGAGGTTTAGCCTTCACTAGCTAACCCTGCGCCCCAGCACCTCACCTCCTAAAGCACCTCCGTTTTTGTCTGTTGTTCACAGGAGACCTCCCTGTAAGGAGAGCCCTGGTGTTGAACCAGCATTTATCTGACTGTGAGATTCCAGCGGCTGGGTATCTTAACTCTGTGACAGACACACAGGGTAGCCAGCTGCCACTAGCGCAGTAGTACAGAGCCAGGTTTGTTTAAATTATCCTGATTATCCTGAGTGCGCATGCATCGGCGTCCTTTCTACAGAGAGACTTGCCAACTTCGCCTCCCTAACTAACACGGTTTTAACTGGTTTTAAATCGTCTTTCATGACCAGTTTTAACCGATTTTAACACCACTGACTTTTAGCAACTTGTTTTTACCAGGGGCGTTTTTAATCCAAATACGGACTAGTTTTATTTCGTCATGCCTTCACTCACCTGCATCCCCGGATGTGATGGCTGTTTTAAATTAACTCAAAAAGTTCTGGAGCTGGAGCAGAGGATCTCCATGCTCCATCAAATCCAGGACCACAAACGCGACGTGGACATCATCTTCGGCCGGACTTTCGCCGTCACCAACAGCACTCAGCTGGCGGACACAATTCCTTGCCAGCCCGGCCAAGCTTCGGAGGGGGAATCCATCGCTGGACTCGGACTGCCGAACGCCGGAGGTGCAACAACAACTGCAGAGGAGGACCGCTGGATCCATCTGGGGGCTAAGCCAAAAGCCCCCATCAGCTCAACACCGGTGCTTCAGGGTGCCTGGTCCATGGTCAGGCCCGGCCACGGTGGGGGGGGCCGGAGCAGCCGCCACCGCTCTCCTTCACCCGGCCTACCAATTATCAAACCGCTTCAGTGCCCTGGAGCACGACTTTCCTCCTCTGACTGTCCCTCCGGCCGCCCTGAAGCCCCACAGTTCCGCAGGACTGCCGCCCATCCCCTCCCAGCAACTGGAGCAGCAGCCGGACTCCCGCAGCCCTCTACGTTGCGCCAAACCCAGGACCGCAGCCAGGACTCGCCGAGGAGTGCTCCACTACACCCCGAACCCACGGAACGAGCCCTCGGCGCCGACTACACATCAGTGTTGTTTTCGTCAATGATAGCGATGACGAAATCATTTCGTTGACGCCACTTTTTTCATGACGATAACGAGACAGTGACGAGATAAACATGGCTCTTCGATGACTAAAACATGACGAGACTTATGTGAGTTTTAGTTGACGAGACGAGAGTGGACGAAAATGTTAGTGGGTGGTCTGTCAGACGTTTAAAATGCATGACATTTCTGCTTATTGTGCGTGCCAATTAAAACCTAAAAAGTATCTGCCGCTGCATTCTATTCTTGTTTGGTCACGCCCACCACCTGGCATGCAGCACACAACGTGCTCAACACGTCACATTGTTGTCACTATGACCAACCTTGAGCAGCATCTGAAGGCTGGCCACAAAGATATTTTTTCGGAGGTAAGTTACATATAGCCTACACATAACGTTACAATGTTATTTGACAATCGGCTCGTGAGTAATTTCATAGTAAGCTTTAAAAATATAAAGTTTTCCACATACTCCTGGCGCAAATGGGCTGCTAACTTCAGGCTAAAGTTAGCTTTTGTTATGCTAACATCAATTCATTATGTGTATTACTTTAGCAGCATGTTTAGCCATGTTTACATTCGGTGACGTTATGGTCATCTCTTTGTGTGTTTATGTTCTGTCAGCACGTAACTTGCTATGTTAGACAGGTGGAATTATTGTAATACATTGATTCCACTGTTACCAATTTATCTCTGTGTAATGCACAATTTTTGGATCAGAAAGTATTTGCAGTTGGGTGGAAACCTTTAATGTCTAAAACCATTCCTTCATTATTGTAATTATTTGTGAAAATAGTCGATCTGCAAGCTGACAATGTGTTGAACTATAGATCTGCTGCTATTTTCACAACTTATAAGTGACACTGCCCAACAGCAAAATACTTATTGACCTAAATTAATTTGTTAAGACTACTTTTTCCCCCTTTTTTCTGTTTTCTTTACCCATAAACCCCACACCAGGACGATCAAAGGTAGGGCAACAAGCCCGGCCCCCTCCTACCCCACCACGTAACCATGTACAATCTCCTCAGTCTGATGTATGATGTGTTTAGGGTCCAGGCTGCATGGATATCAGCAGACAGAACTTTTCCCAGGACAAGCTGGGACCCTGTTCATTAGAAGGTTCGATAATTTCTGTACTTATAAGTAACAGAAGGAATGTATGTCAAAACACAGAGCCCTGCATTCTAAAAGGTTTTTAAGTAAAGTAAACATACGCTGTACACAGCCCGCCCAAAAAAACAAAGGGACACAATAATACTCTTAATCCTGTTAAGATGGCCTTATTAAATGTCAGGTCTATAGTAGGGAAGACATTTTTAATCAATGACCTTATCACTGAGCACAGCCTTGATTTTATGTTTTTAACTGAAACTTGGTTAGATCAGAATAGCAGTGGTTCTCTCATCGAATCAACCCCTCCCAACTTTAGTTTTGTCAACCAGGCCAGACAGAACAGGAGAGTTGGAGGAGTTGCTGTTTTATTTAATGAATCATTCCAGTGTAAGCAGTTATCTCTTGGAAGTTTTCCTTCTTTTGAATATGTTGCTGTACAGCTGAAGGCCTCATCTAAAGCCATGTTTCTTAACATTTTTCGGCCTCCAAATTACTGTGCTGACTTTAATGATGATTTTAGTGAACTGCTGTCTATAATCTGTGTTGATTTTGACTGTATAATTATTGTTGGTGATTTTAACATCCATGTTGACAATCCCCAGAACAAAGGGTCTAAAGACCTGAGTAACACTCTGGACAACTTTGGGCTGACTCAGCATATGACAGAGCCCACACATAATAAGGCTCATGTTTTGGACTTACTGATCTCGAAGGGTCTGGGCATTTCCAAGGATGTGGGCTTGTCTGACCATTGCTGTGTTTTCTTTGAGAGTATAATTTCGGTTCACATAAATGTTTTAACGGAGGTTATCACAAAACGATGTATAACTGAAAACACTAGTGAGATCTTTAACCAGGTCTTCTCTCTAACACCTGCCCTTTGAGGGGGTTCAGTCAATGAACTTGTCAACAGCTTTAATGCTAAAATATTAAATGTTATGGATACTATTGCTCCCACTAAGGTGAAGGTTATCTCTGGAAGGAAAAAGTCTCCATGGAGAAATTCCACACTGGTGAGAAATGAAAAAAGGGAGTGTTGGAAAGCTGAGCGCAGATGGAGAATAACAAAATTTCAGGTTAATTATCACATCTATAAAGAGAAACTTCACTCTTATAACTTACAAATGCGGAATGCAAGGAAGTCATATTTTTCTGACATCATCACAAGAAATAGCCATTGTGCTCGCGCATTATTTGCTGTAGTCGACAGGCTAACAAACTCTCCTGTGTCAGTAGCACCTGAACTCTATTCCACCAAGGCCTGCAATGACTTTGCCAAATTCTTCACAGACAAAATCCAAAATATTAGACAAACGGTTGGTTCATTAACGGCAGGTTCAGGTTATGTACAGTGTCCACGGAAAATCTGTTTAAACACCATGAAACAGTTTTATCTCATAAACAGCAAAGATCTGGAGGACATCTTACATCAACTGAACTCCTCATCTTGCTGCTTAGACATCCTGCCCACAGGCTTTTTTAAAAAGGTCTCAAAGATCTTGGAGTCAGATCTGTTAAAGATTGTGAACTCATCTTTAATGTTGGGTGTTTTCCCAGAGCCCCTGAAGACAGCTGTAATTAAACCCCTGCTGAAAAGAGACAATCTGGACAAGACACAAATGAACAAATACAGGCCCATCTCCAATCTTCCATTTTTAAGTAAGATCATTGAAAAGGCTGTTTTTCATCAGCTAAATGACTTCTTAAGACAAAGCAACTGCTATGACGTCTTTCAGTCAGGTTTTAGACAGCACCACAGCACTGAGACTGCTCTAACCAAAGTCATCAATGACATCCGTTTGAATACTGACAGTGGAAAAATGTCAGTGTTAGTTTTACTGGATCTCAGTACTGCATTTGATACTGTTGACCACATTATTTTACTCAAACGACTGGAGAACTGGGTGGGTCTCTCTGGCACTGTACTAAACTGGTTCAAAACGTACTTGGAGAACAGGAAGTACTTTGTGTCAATAGGTAACTTTACATCTGAGCAGACGGGAATTACATGTGGGGTTCCCCAGGGTTCCATCCTGTTACCTCTTCTGTTTAACATCTATATGCTCCCACTGGCACAGGTAATAAATAACAACAATATAAGTTACCATAGCTACGCAGATGACACACAGATATACACTACCGTTCAAAAGTTTGGGGTCACCCAAACAATTTTGTGTTTTCCATGAAAAGTCACACTTATTCACCACCATACGTTGTGAAATGAATAGAAAATAGAGTCAAGACATTGACAAGGTTAGAAATAATGATTTGTATTTGAAATAAGATTTTTTTTACATCAAACTTTGCTTTCGTCAAAGAATCCTCCATTTGCAGCAATTACAGCATTGCAGACCTTTGGCATTCTAGCTGTTAATTTGTTGAGGTAATCTGGAGAAATTGCACCCCACGCTTCTAGAAGCAGCTCCAACAATTTGGATTGGTTGGATGGGCACTTCTTGCGTACCATACAGTCAAGCTGCTCCCACAACAGCTCAATGGGGTTCAAATCTGGTGACTGCGCTGGCCACTCCATTACCGATAGAATACCAGCTGCCTGCTTCTTCTCTAAATAGTTCTTGCACAATTTGGAGGTGTGTTTTGGGTCATTGTCCTGTTGTAGGATGAAATTGGCTCCAATCAAGCGCTGTCCACTGGGTATGGCATGGCGTTGCAAAATGGAGTGATAGCCTTGCTTATTCAGAATCCCTTTTACCCTGTACAAATCTCCCACCTTACCAGCACCAAAGCAACCCCAGACCATCACATTACCTCCACCATGCTTAACAGATGGCGTCAGGCATTCTTCCAGCATCTTTTCAGTTGTTCTGCGTCTCACAAACGTTCTTCTTTGTGATCCAAACACCTCAAACTTGGATTCATCCGTCCACAACACTTTTTTCCAGTCTTCCTCTGTCCAATGTCTGTGTTCTTTTGCCCATCTTAATCTTTTTCTTTTATTGGCCAGTCTCAGATATGGCTTTTTCTTTGCCACTCTGCCCTGAAGCCCAGAATCCCGCAGCCGCCTCTTCACTGTAGATGTTGACACTGGTGTTTTGCGGGTACTATTTAATGAAGATGCCAGTTGGGGACCTGTGAGGCGTCTGTTTCTCAAACTAGAGACTCTAATGTACTTATCTTCTTGCTCAGTTGTGCAACGCGGCCTCCCACTTCATTTTCTACTCTGGTTAGAGCCTGTTTGTGCTGTCCTCTGAAGGGAGTAGTACACACCGTTGTAGGAAATCTTCAATTTCTTAGCAATTTCTCGCATGGAATAGCCTTCATTTCTAAGAACAAGAATAGACTGTCGAGTTTCAGATGAAAGTTCTCTTTTTCTGGCCATTTTGAGCGTTTAATTGACCCCACAAATGTGATGCTCCAGAAACTCAATCTGCACAAAGCAAGGTCAGTTTTGTAGCTTCTGTACCGAGCTAAACTGTTTTCAGATGTGTGAACATGATTGCACAAGGGTTTTCTAATCATCAATTAGCCTTCTGAGCCAATGAGCAAACACATTGTACCATTAGAACACTGGAGTGATAGTTGCTGGAAATGGGCCTCTATACACCTATGTAGATATTGCACCAAAAACCAGACATTTGCAGCTAGAATAGTCATTTACCACATTAGCAATGTATAGAGTGTATTTCTTTAAAGTTAAGACTAGTTTAAAGTTATCTTCATTGAAAAGTACAGTGCTTTTCCTTCAAAAATAAGGACATTTCAATGTGACCCCAAACTTTTGAACGGTAGTGTATATTAGAATGTCACCAGAAGACCAAGGGCCTGTACAGGCTCTTGGCAAATGCATTGAGGAAATTAATGTCTGGATGTGCCACAATTTTCTGCAGTTGAACAAAAAAAAAACGGAGGTAATTGTCTTTGGAGCTAAAGAGAAAAAATTGAAGGTCACCACAGGGCTTCAGTCCATGCACCTAAAAACCACCAACCACGTCAGAAATCTGGGTATAGTGATGGACTCAGACCTAAACTTTGAAAAACACATTAAGGCAATCACAAAATCAGCTTACTATCACCTTAAGAATATCTCGAGGATAAAAGATCTGATGTCTCAGCAGGACCTGGAAAAACTAGTCCATGCATTCATCTTTAGTCGGCTTGATTATTGTAACAGCGTCTTTACAGGTCTACCTAAAAAATCAATTAGGAAACTGCAGCTCATCCAGAACTCTGCTACGCGAGTTCTCACTAAGACCAAAAAAGTGGACCACATCAGTCCAGCTCTGAGGTCTTTACACTGGCTGCCTGTCTGTCAGAGGATAGACTTCAAAGTTCTGCTGCTGGTCTATAAAGCTCAGAATGGTTTAGGACCAAAATACATCAGTGATCTCCTGACCCAGTATGAACCTACTCGACCCCTCAGGTCATCTGGATTCACTCTTTTATCAGTTCCCAGAATCAGAACCAGACATGGAGAAGCTGCATTCAGCTTCTATGCTCCACATGTCTGGAACAAACTCCCAGAAAGCCTCAGATCAGCTGAAACACTCTGTTTATTTAAATCCAGGTTAAAGACCCACCTGTTCTCAGCTGCTTTTGATTAGGTATTTATTCTAAGTTTTAAATCTTCACGGCTTCTTTTAAGATATATATTTTTTTGTTCATTTTAAATCATGGTTTTTATTCCTGTGCTTTTGCTTTTTCTGCACGCTGCTGTAATGCTTTTGATGTTTTATGTAAGGCACTTTGAATTGTCTTGTAACACGAATTGTGCTATACAAATAAACTTGCCTTGCCTTAAAACTAGACTAAAACCTTTTTGACTTTTCGTCGACTAAAATTGGACTAAAACTATCACATATAGAAGTGACTAAAATTAGACTAAAACTAATAAGCATTTTAGTCCAAAAGACTAAGACTAAGACTAAATCTAAGATGGTTGTCAAAAACAACACTGCTACACATCGCTGCAGTCCTGGGGAAGCTAATCCGCCCAACATCAAGCAGGTCCTGGACGTTGAAAGATCCTCTGCCCAGCATCAACTTGTTGACCAGCCGCCCACCACGCTCATCATTGGAGACTCTATTATCAGGAATGTAAGGATGAGAGGAGCCCTAACTCTGTGTTTACCTGGAGCCATCGTACAGGACATTACTGAACAGATCCTGGACCACATCCAACGTCAACCATCTGTGAGTAGAGTTATTATTCACGCTGGAACCAATGACATTCGTAAACAGCAATCTGAGCTCCTGAAGCTGGATTTTATTCATTTGTTTAATCTTTTAAAATACACACACGTGTCTTTTTTTATTTCTGACCCCACCCCCACTGTTGGCAGAGATATTGATCGTTTTAGCAGGCTTTTATCTTTGAACACTTGGCTTTCCTCTGCCACCGTGATGCACAATATTGGTTTTATAGACAATTTTAACATTTTCTGGGGCAGGAGTCAATTGTTTGGACCAGCTGGACTACATCTTAACAGACAGGGTGCCCGAATCCTGGCAATAAGCCTGGCATGCCCTCGCCCCCCCCTGTCTACCACACCAGCCCCAGCTGCTCCTGCCCTCTCTGTCCCTTCCGCCACATCCTGATGTGCAGGTGGTCCCTGCTCCTACGAACTCAGTTCTGATTTTAACAGTAACTCACATATCGGACTTGGACTTTGTTTTACATCATTCATACCTGTTATTATCAGCAGAGAGCGGAAAAATAATATAAAACATAGCAAATGCAACCCTAATAATCTCAAACAGTTACCAAAAGACCTATCTCCAGTAAACCATACAGTCACTCCATCTCCAATCTGGCAATAGGGCACTTCTAAATGTTCGCTCTCTGCTGAATAAAACTTTTATAATAAATGACCTAATTTTGGACCATAATATTAATTGTTTATTTTTAACGGAAACATAGCTGAGTGCAGATGCCCCCATTGTTCTTCCAGAGGCCACTCAACCAAATTTGAACTTCACTTATTCCATGAGGAGTTGCAAAAGGGGAGGCGGAACTGCTTTTATTAGTTCATCAACGCTTTCTGCCAAACCTGTTTTATTTGATAATTTTAGTACTTTTGAATATACTGCCTCAGATTTTATGTGTCACAGTTTATAGGCCTCCTAAAAAGAGTGCACTTTTTATTCAAGAATTTTCAGAGTTTTTATAAATTTTGCAAGACTCTTATGAAAGAATAATTTTAGCTGGTGGTTTTAATCTACATATAGATAACATCTTAGAACCCTTATCAACAGAATTTTGTAATATTTTGAATTATATGGATTTTAGTCAACATGTCACGCAGCCGACTCACAACAGAGGACACACCCTGGACTTGGTCATCACATATGGCCTGTCCACCAGTGTGTCGTCTGTTGTTGACTTGGCTGTCTCTGACCACTACTGTGTGTTTTTTAATATCACCAGTTTTATCCAGAAGGAGACCTCTGTGAGAACTGTCAGGAAGCGCCATCTAACCCCTGAAGTGGCTGCAGGTTTTCTGGAAATGTTTGAAAAGAATCCTCCTTTTGTTTTACCTGCCCCCTGTGATTTTATTGTCAATAATTTTAACAGAAGGCTTCAATCCGCTCTTGACCTGCTGGCTCCATTTAAAGTTATAAACACACACTCAAAACACCATGGAGAAATGAAGACCTTAAAAGATTAAAAAGGAGCTGCAGGGTGGCAGAGAGAAAATGGAGGAAAAATAAAATCACAATAAATCATCAAATGTACATCGAACGTCTCAAATCGTATAACAATGCAGTAAGAAATTCCAGAAACGCATACTTTTCCAGAATCATCTCACAACATAAAAATAATCCCAAAATTCTGTTTTCCACTATAGACAACATTTTTAACTGTAATACTAACGCATATCAGAAACCCCCCTCAAATGCTCTTTGTGAGGAGTTCGCAGACCACTTCAGAGGGAAGGTAGACACCACCAGATGTAATATTTTATCTTCTCAGTGTAACATAGTTTTAGACAAATCTGAGTGTGTGTCTTTACCAGAGGAAACGCTGGACAGGTTTGTCCTGGTGGAAACTGGGACTCTTGATAAAGTTTTCTTCTCAGTGAGGCCCACCACATGTGTTTTGGACCTGATTCCCATGTCCTTTTTTAAGTAATTTTATGGATCTTTTAGAGATGAGATTTTAACCATAATGAATTGCTCCCTTCAGAAGGGGGTCTTTTCTGCTGCCTTTAAAAGGGCGGTAGTGAGGCCCCTGCTGAAGAAGAGCAATTTAGATTTGAATAATTTAAACAACTTCCGACCAGTATCTAACTTACCATTTTTAAGCAAAGTTTTAGAAAAACTTGTTTTAATTTAACCTAATAATTTTATTAACGCTCATAATGTCCTAGAGAAATTTCAGTCTGGTTTTAGGGTGAACCACAGCACAGAGACGGCTCTTTTAAAGATTTTAAATGATTTTAGATTAAATTATGATGCTCAGAAGGTGACAGTGTTGGTTCTACTGGATCTAAGCGCTACCTTTGATACAGTAGACCAAACTATCCTTTTAACCCGTTTAAAACCGATCGGCCTCTCTGGTGCTGTTCATAAATGGTTTACATCCTATCTCACAGACAGGACTTTTATGGTAAGTTTAGATACCTGCTCCTCTAAGGTCCACAAAATCACATGTGGTGTGCTCCAGGGTTCGATTTTAGGCCCAGTGCTTTTTAACCTTTATGTGCTCCCTCTTGGCAGTGTCATCAGAAGACATGGAGTTAACTTTCACAGTTATGCTGATGATACACAGTTGTACATCTCCATGTCTCCCAATGACACACGGCCAATGGATGCACTTTTTAACTACATATTAAACATTAAATCCTGGATGGCAGAAAACGTCCTCCAACTCAACCAGGACATAACTGAAGTTTTAGTCATCGGTCCTGAGGCTCAGAGAGAGAAACTTTTACCAAAACTACAATCACTGTCTTTTTATCCTTCTTTACTAGTGAAGAACTTGGGCGTGATTTTTGACCCTGAGCTGACTTTTATTCCTCACATAAAAAATATTACTAAAATAGGTTTTTATCACTTAAAGAACATTGCCAGAGTCCGCCCCATTCTCTCTCTGGCCAATACGGAGACGCTGATGCATGCTTTTATCACCAGTAGGATTGATTGCTGTAATACCCTGCTTTCTGGTCTTCCCAAAAAGAGTATCTCAGGTTTACAGCTTTTACAGAATTCAGCAGCACGTGTCCTGACGAAGACCAGGAGGCAGGAACACATTACACCAGTCTTAGAATCACTGCATTGGCTCCCCGTATGCTTTAGGATCGGTTTTAAGATTCTTTTAATAATTTTTAAGTGTCTCAATGGTCTTGGGCCTTCTTATCTTTCGGAAAAATTTTTACCGTATGAACCTTTGCGGTCTCTGCGTTCCTCTGGCAGCCGTCTCCTTGTCACCCCCAAAGTCAGGACACACACGCATGGTGAGGCGTCTTTCCATTATTATGGCCCTCACCTCTCGAACAGGCTGCCAGTTTACCTCAGGGCCGCAGAGAACGTTCATGTTTTTAAGAGCAGGCTCAAGACTCACCTTTTTACACTGCTTTTAACTGATTATTATTTATTAAATCTGTTTAATTGCTCTGCATGTTTTATTTGATTGAATTCTTTTTAGTTTAGCTTTTAGCTGGCTATTTATCAATTATTGTTTATCTGCTTTGCATTTTTATGTGATCATATCTTATAATTGTTTTCATTTTAATATTTTAACTTATTTTAGTCTTCCTTCCAGTGCTTCCTCTGTGGGAGCCCTCTGCCTCGGGGGCGGTGGTCGGCTGTGGCTTCCTTGGTGCTCTCCAGGTGGTGCTTGGGTGGAGGTGGGGGTACCAGCCCTCCCTCCTCTGGGCTCTGGGGGGGGGGGGTATGGCTGTGGTGATGTTTTGTACTTTTGGGTTATGGGAAAAGGGGGGGGGGTCTTGTGGGTCATTTTTAATCTGTAAAGCACTTTGAGAAGCTTTGTTGTGGTTTGAAAAGCGCTTTATAAATAAAGTTTGATTTGATTTGATAAATAGAGTCTTGGAGCTGACCAATCAGGCTTTAGGCCAGTGTTAGAAACACCTTCCTTATTAGAAAACACTAAAGTAAATAAATAATTTTGGAAATAAATTAATAAATGTGGAAATAAATTAATAAATAATTGTGGAAATAAATAATTAAATGTGGAAATAAATACATGTGGAAAAAATAAAAATAATTGTGCAAACACTTTTTTATTTATTCCCACATTTATTTATTTGTTTATTTTTAATTGTATTTACCTATTTATTTATTTACACATTTATTTATTTATTGTCAGTTTTGGCGGGGATGGTCCTCCATATATAAAGTGAATGTCTGGAAAAATTATCCTGATGTTCCAGTAGTGGAAACCCGCCTTTTGGCAACCTCTGGGAAGTCTTGAACTTTGTGGGTCATTGACTTACCCCCTGGAACTCACCTCCTCTCACACACTTAGGATAGGATTTCTTTTTTTTTCTTAAAAAAAAATAATTAACAGTATTATGAAGCCGCCTACTTCCAACTGATATTGTTTGTAGTTTGAGGGTTACACTCTGATTAAAGAACCACATGCAAACCAATAAATGCATTTTAATGCATCACTAATGTTTACAAGAAACCACCATAACACAATATGAGACTAAAACAGAATATCTGTTTATTCACAATCTGCATTAACAATTTTTATTCTTAAACAGAAAGTTGTAGTTTTATTACAGCTTGATCACACCAGGTCTGTGTTATTATTCCTTAACTGAAATAGTTAACACACTAAATTGACGTTGTTGTTTAATTTTCCCTGTATAGATCTGTGAAGAATACATTTTGTAGAAATTACTGATTAACATTTCCTCATATTATTAATTTTTGGCATTTAGACAACATTTTGTTTCTTATATAAATGGAATAGGAGTAAAACTTTCTTAATAAACAATCATGTAAACCTTGCTGTGATACAATAGCAGTACAGAAATGTAACTGTAATGTTCAAAATACATACTGTTAGAAGCAATGGCTAGAAGAACAGAAGTTCAGAAGAACAAAAGAAAATAAGCCCTTAATAACTGATCATCAGTGTCAGATGAAATTCTAGCAATCTAATTAGGCCTGTGACAAATATAATTAGAGACAAAATCCAATATAAATCTTATAGCTTGCATGGGTTCAGGTTTGGGGATAGTACATTAATAGAAAAACAATTCCCTTCTGAAAAATGTCATGACTTTTTCCCGAATTTCTTTTGTTTTAAGTCCATAAATGATTGGGTTTAATGTTGGAGGGAAGATTAATGTTGATACACCAAGAAATCTTCTTACCTGTGGCGGAATATTATTTATTCTGTATGATATTATGGTAAAAAGTCCCAAACACTCCAATAAAAGAAAAACTATAAGATGTGTTGCACATGTCTGCAGAGCTTTTGCTTTAACGTCTGACTGTTTGGATCTAAAGCATGCAATGAGGATCCGAAGATATGTATACAAAACCATTCCATTAGCTATCACTTGTGAAAGAGCACTTATAAAAAGACCATAAATGTTATTAATAGTTGTATCTTCACATACCAACGTCAACAAACTTGGATTATCACAGTAGGAGTGTGTTATTTCAGATCGACAGAGGCGCAAACGCAAAAGTAGAATAAAAAGCACAGCTATTAGAACTACACAAGAAGACCAAACTACTGTGATTATTTTCATGATGTGAGCATTAGTCATAACAGTGTTGTAACGTAGAGGGTAGCAAATGGCGAAGTATCTATCATAGGCCATGGCAGTCAGAATGAACACTGAACCTGCTGCATAGATATGGATAAAAAAAGCTTGGGCAATACAAGCTGAAAGCTCCATCCTTCTGCTGTTTGTCAGTATCTCCTTAATGAGTTGTGGAAAGAGTGCTGAAGAACCTATCAGGTCATTGATAGGAAGGTTCAGCAGGAAAAGATGCATTGGCTGATGCAGAGAGTTGTTTGTCACAATAGTAATAATTAGTGTAAGGTTACAGAAAAGGATGACCATGTAGTTTAGGGATGCAAAAAGGAATGCAGGGAAGACGCCTTCATGAGAAATGTTATAGCCATTTAGCTGTAAAACAGTTGAGTTATATATATTAGCCATTTTTCAAATCATCTATGACATCAGAAGCTCTTCAGACACAACATCAACTTTATAAAACTTGTGTTAAAGCATTGTAACACTATCAACCCACAAAATGTATCTTGCAATCCATAAATCCTATTTAATATTTTAAACGGACATCAAAATGTTTTAGAATGACACTTGAACAATTAAAACACAACAGAAGACAAGCGGACCCCCCTAAAAAATTAATTCAGCAAACAAAAATCCTTCTATAATGTGGCTATAATCAGCTGAGCTAGGGCACATCTTCTCAATGCCTAAATGGTGAGGGGTTGGGAAACACTGGCATCTTTATAGGTGTAATTATAACTGACAAACATCTAATTCTCAGGAGTGTCATCAGTTTTCCATGAATTTTTTCCTGTAACACTGGTTCACAAGGGTCAGTACAAACTGAAAACAGCTAGTAAGCCAGAAACCAACATCTTAGCTCAAGTAAAATGCAAATAGTTGTAAAATCTTGTCAAGGTTCAAACAGGGAGAACCTGACATAACAACATCCCAAAAACAGACCATGTTTGGTAGTTGGCTTTGTGAGTCACTTGTGAGTATTAGAAATGTTAGTTGTGTAAATGTGCATAAAAAGGAAGTCACAAGAAGTATGCGAATTCCTAAAATACTGTGTATAAATAAGACAAAGATTACATCAAAATGGAAATGACTCTTAAAATATACATATATTTTTCCCCCTTTGCCTTTCATGGCTTCCGTACAAAAACCTAAGATACCTAAAAAATTATTTTGACTGAAGTTGTCAAGCACTTTCAGCTATAGAAATAAATTATAAATATATAAACATCAAGATAAATAAAATAGGGATAATATGTATATATGTGTGCAGCCATTTTTAATAAAGAAGATAAGTAGGATTGTTCTGACAGTGCAAATATGCTTAATTTGTTTCACAGAAGGGTAGCTGAGTATTTTGGCTGTAAGGCATTTATTGTGTTCATCTAAGAGACAACCTTGGGGTAAAAACAGTCTCTGTGGCAGTTATTTTCTGCAGATACCAGGAAGTTGCCACAGGAAATACTGATGCTATTTCTTGGTGGCACTCACATTTTTGGGTATTTTACTTAACATTGAAGTAGCACGTGTTTCACTTCAGTACATTTTACTGGTTTTCCCACCTCTTATGTTAGCACACAGCATATTATGCGATACAGAAAAGGTGGCTTATTCTCACTCCGCTTTTAAACTTATGTCCATAGATGCTCTTTGTGATGATCTGGCTGAGGCGCTTTAAACTTGTTACTGGCTTTTCATGAAGGATCTTCATGCCCTGTTGATATTTTAAAGTTCCAAGCACCACGGGATCTGTGTGTCATTAGGTTATAAACCTTTTTTTGTAAATCAAGGCAGTGCCGAGGTCTGTATGTCTGGGAATGCTTTGTTCCTCTGGTGTTACTGCCAAATCCCTCAATTGGTAATACTTTCAATTAAGGCAAAAGTGTAGTATGGATTTAACTTCGCTACTACCCAGAACTGGATAGAGTACCCAAAAACTGTACTCCAGTAAGAGCAGCACTACTTCAACATATTTCTACTCAAGTAAATATAAAAAGTATCCATATAAGAAGTGACTCAAGTAAGAGTAAAAAGTATAATGTAAAAAGTCTACTTAAGTACTGAGTAAGTGATCATAACATCTGATTTAATATTATGAAATGATGTCATAGACAGACAAAAATATAGTTATGTACAATTCTGGTATTTTAAAGAGTAAAATAATACAAGTACAAAACATAATTACAAAATAAGTTCAAGCAGAGAAAACTGAGCAATAATGCTTGGGTACAAACAAGAAATCTCACTTTGATATTAACTGTATGTAAACTGTGTGTGTGTTTGTCTGTCTCATGCATGCTTGGTTAAAACATGTTTGTACTTCATTCATTGAAGTTACTCAAAGTGGATCCAGTATACAGAAAATTTACTCTAGTAAGAGTAGCAATACTTCGTAATAATATCAAGTAAAAGTAAATAGTATGGTGCAGTAAAACTACTCGTGAAAGTACATACTTTGCTAAAGAGTTACTCAAGTAAATGTAACAGCACACCGCTTCCATTAATACAGCTGTGTTAGGGATAGAGAAGGCACAGAGTACGAGCGATTTAATGTCTGGTTTAATCCATTGTCAATAGTTATGACTAATAACTTAATATTATTATAACTATTGATGAGATTCAAGGATTTAATTGATTAATTGGGGCGCCACTCCTATATTAACGTAACATTCAGATAATTTCCAGACTTTCAGTCTCCTCTGAAGGATGTGAGCTCAAACACTGTGACAAGCAACTGCAGACACACACTGAATAAAACAGAGAAGCTTCCCTTTAAAATTTAACAGGGTTTATAAACACAATAGATTAACCTTACAGCCAACTCACTGTGTCGACAATCCCATCTATTCTTATGCATACGGTCTACAAACTACAGACAGTCTTAGAAAAATGTATATATGGAATCACCCCACAGTGGAGATGATGAGAAAACAAAGGGACAATTAGCACTAGTTGTAGCAGACGATGGACACCACGCGACCTGGACCTCGGCAGGCATCAGGAAAGGCAAGGCAGGGCAATATTATTTGTATAGCACACTTTCAAAAAGGTAATTCAAGGTGCTTAACATGATTAGGGGGTAAAATAAAAATAGCAGTTAAACACAGACAAATCATATAAAGTAAAAACAGCAATAAAGCAAGAAGCACACACAAAACATATGATATATTAAAACATTACTCAAAGGCAGCTCTAAACAGATACGTTTTTAGTTGTGATTTACAATAACTCAGTGTTTCAGCAGCTTTGCAGTTGTCTGGAAGTTTGTTCCAGATTAGAGGAGCATAGAAAATGAAAGCTGCTTCTCCATGTTTGGTTCTAATTCTAGGGATGTTGAGTAGACTGGAATTAGAGGACTTGACTGGTCTGGGGGGTTGGTATAGTAACAGTAGTTCTTCAACATACTTTGGTGTTAAGCCATTCAATGATTTATAAACTAGTAAAAGTATTTCGAAGTCTATTCTCTGAGCTACAGGGAGCCAGTGTAAAGACTTTTAAACTGGTGTGATGTGCTCTACTTTCCTGGTTCTAGAGAGAACGCAAGCAGCAGCGTTCTGGATCAGCTGCAGCTGTCTAATTGACTTTTTAGGCAGACCTGTGAGAATGCTTTTGCAGTAATCAATCCGACTAAAGATAAACGCATGGATGAGTTTTTCTAGGTCCTGTTGCAACATCAGTCCTTTAATCCTAGAAATGTTCCTCAAGCGATAGAAGGCTGACCTTGGTTTTGCCTTTATGTGACCCTGGAGGTTCAGGTCTGGGTCCATTACTACACCCAAATTTCGGGCCTGATCAGTGGTTTCTAGCTGTACTAACTGAAGCTGTGTGTCGACTCTTGATTGTTCCGCTTTAGGTCCTAAAGTAATTACTTTTGTTTTGTTTCTGTTCTGCTGGAGAAAGTTATGACACATCCATCCATTGATTTGTTTAATGCATTTACTTAGGGTTTGGATGGGTTCAAGGTCACCTGGTGATACTGTAATGTAGAGCTGAGTATCATCTGCATAGTTATGGTAGTTATTCTTATTGGTTGTAATAATCAGGGCTAGAGGGAGCATGTAGATATTAAATAAGAGGGACCCTAGGATAGAGCCCTGGGGCACTCCACATGTGATTTCTGTTTGTTCTGATGAAAAGTTTCCTATTGAAACAAAGAAGTCCCTGTTCTTTAGGTAAGACTAGAACTTGCCAAGTAATGTACCAGAGAGTCCGACCCAGCTCTCCAGTTGTTCCAATAGTGTATCATGATCAACAGTGCCAAATGCTGCACTGAGGTCCGACAGAACCAGGTCTGTGGTTCTACCACAGTCTGTATTTATGCGAATCTCATTGAAAACTTTGACGAGGACAGTCTCAGTGCTGTGGTGAGCAAGGAAACCAAACTGAAAAACATTGAAGCAGTTTATCATTGTTAGGAAGCTATTTAACTGCTGAAACACAGTTTTTTCAATAATTTTACTGATGAATGGAAGATTAGAAATTCGCCTGTAGTTATGCATTAACATGTTGTCCAGATTATTCTTTTTTAGCAGTGGTTTAATGACTGTTGTTTTTCATGCCTGGGGGAAGACACCTGACAGGGGAGAGGAGTTCACTATTTGAATCAGATCAGACCCAATGTCAATGGAAAACTTTCTTAAAGGGATATTCCACCTCTAAGCCAAAATGTGTCTTTTGCCATATTCATCAGAGTTAGATAAGTTAGAAAAAAGTATTTTATAACCAGCCCCGTAATTCTCCCGATTTGGCAGCAGTCCGTTTGCTTTAGCTTAGCATAAAGCAATGTAAGTGAATGGTACCCACCAGCATTTTGTGTACAAAAGTGATTAAAATTAATCAAAATGATCGTAATTTTTACTGGTGCAAATGAAAAGTAAGAAGTAGCACCAAGGAATTACAGGAGCCGATTTAGACTTGGGTATTACGACAAAGCACCGCTGTAAGCCACTGCTGCAAGCCGCTGGACATGACGCAGCGGTCCCTAAAGCCACCTGTTTCCGTAAACATACACACATGCATGGCTACTACCTGGTACAGCATAATAAGTTACAACAAAAATGGCAGGGTACATGACAGAGGAAGATGATCACTTCTTTGAACCCATTTTCTTGGATTAAATTTAACTAAAACTTCGGAAATAAAAACTCCGTGCAGCTCGCACATTTGTGTTTATGGAAGCAGGTGGCTTTTTGGACCGCTGCGTCATGCGTTGCAGCAGCGGCTTACAGCAGTGCTTTGTCGTAATGTAGTCCCAAGTCTAAATCGTCTCATGTAATTCCTTGGTGCTACTTTTTACTTTTCATCTGCAATCAATATGATTGTTGAGTTCACCAGTAAAAAGTACGACCTTTAAAAACTAATACATGCGTTGCTCTTTAGGCTGATTGATTACTGCAACAGTGTCCTCACAGGTCTGCCATAAAGGTCAGCCAGACAGTTGCAGCTGATCCAGAATGCTGCTGCTCACATCCTCACTAAAACCAGGACAGTAGAGCACATCACCCCAGTTATAAAATCCTTTCACTGGCTCCCTGTAGCTCAGAGAATCGATTTCAAGATACTTTTACTAGTTTATAAATCCTTGAATGGCTTAGCACCAAAGTATGTTGAAGATCTGTTGTCACTATACCAACCCTCCAGACCACTCAGGTCCTCTAATTATAGTCAACATCCCTAGATTAGAACCAAACACGGAGAAGCAGCTTTCAGTTTCTGCTCCTCTAATCTGGAACCGACTTCCAGGTGACTGCAAATCTGCTGAAACACCTTTAAATCAAAGCTAAAAACCATCTGTTTAGAGCAACCTTTGATTAACTGATTAAAAATAACTGCAATGTTATAACAGAAGTGTGTTTCACTATTCTTGTCTTTAATTTTACTATTTTATTGCTACTTTATTTTTTATTTTATTTTTTTCCAGAAAGTATGTAAAGCTCTTTGAATTACCTTGTTGCTGAAAGTGTGCTCTACAAATACATTTGCATTGTATTTGCTCCTACCTGGTGATAGATCCGGTATAGATTATATATATTTTAGCTTTAAATATTTTTTAATGAGTTGTTAGGTTTAAAATATTTCTGCTTACACTTTAACAGACATTTTACTACCCTGTCCTGTTTTATGGTACTTCATATTTATGTGATTTTCATGTTAATTGTTGTTGGTGAAATATGCACTAACCCATCACCACCAAATAATCCCCAGACACTGCATACCTGAGAAACAGACATACAGAAGCATTCAGTCTTTGTCTTTGAAATAAACTTTTATTGCACTAGCAAAAAAGAAGAAAAAACCTAACAGGAAAATCACGACTAAACACACACAAACTTGCAGAAATATTAAAACGTACATAGCATCAGATATATTGGATCACGACTAATCTGATAAGGGTGTCGCGTGGCGTAGTGGTTAGAGTGGGTGCCCCATATGGACACAGCCATTCCTGGTTCAAGTCCCATCCCAGGCAACCTTTGTCGCATGTCTTCCCCAACCTCTCTGCCCCTTCAAAAACTCTCTCCACTGTCAATAAAGGCCACTCAGGCCCAAACACCTTAAAAAAAGAAAAGACTAATCTGATTTAAAAAGCTTTGTTTTAAACCATGAGTCACAGAAGTTATACACATTAACACTCCTTCAGCTCACTTGAAGGCAGACTGATCCTGACCAAATGTTTAACATTCACCAAATGGTTAATTGGTGGTTGTTTGCCACTTACAGGTCCTTCTCAAAAAATTAGCATATTCTGATAAAGTTCATTATTTTCCATAATGTAATGATAAAAATTTAACTTTCATATATTTTAGATTCATTGCACACCAACTGAAATATTTCAGGTCTTTTATTGTTTTAAAACCGATGATTTTGGCATACAGCTCATGAGAACCCAAAATTCCTATCTCAAAAAATTAGCATATTTCATCCGACCAATAAAAGAAAAGTGTTTTTAATACAAAAAAAGTCAACCTTCAAATAATTATGTTCAGTTATGCACTCAATACTTGGTCGGGAAACCTTTTGCAGAAATGACTGCTTCAATGCGGCGTGGCATGGAGGCAATCAGCCTGTGGCACTGCTGAGGTGTTATGGAGGCCCAGGATGCTTCGATAGCGGCCTTAAGCTCATCCAGAGTGTCAGGTCTTGCGTCTCTCAACTTCCTCTTCACAATATCCCACAGATTCTCTATGAGGTTCAGGTCAGGAGAGTTGGCAGGCCAATTGAGCACAGTAATACCATGGTCAGTAAACCATTTACCAGTGGTTTTGGCACTGTGAGCAGGTGCCAGGTCGTGCTGAAAAATGAAATCTTCATCTCCATAAAGCTTTTCAGCTGATGGAAGCATGAAGTGCTCCAAAATCTCCTGATAGCTAGCTGCATGGACCCTGCCCTTGATAAAACACAGTGGACCAACACCAGCAGCTGACATGGCACCCCAGACCATCACTGACTGTGGGTACTTGACACTGGACTTCAGGCATTTTGGCATTTCCTTCTCCCCAGTCTTCCTCCAGACTCTGGCACCTTGATTTCCGAAGGACATGCAAAATTTGCTTTCATCCGAAAAAAGTACTTTGGACCACTGAGCAACAGTCCAGTGCTGCTTCTCTGTAGCCCAGGTCAGGCGCTTCTGCCGCTGTTTCTGGTTCAAAAGTGGCTTGACCTGGGGAATGCGGCACCTGTAGCCCATTTCCTGCACACGCCTGTGCACGGTGGCTCTGGATGTTTCTACTCCAGACTCAGTCCACTGCTTCCGCAGGTCCCCCAAGGTCTGGAATCGGTCCATCTCCACAATCTTCCTCAGGGTCCGGTCACCTCTTCTCGTTGTGCAGCGTTTTCTGCCACACTTTTTCCTTCCCACAGACTTCCCACTGAGGTGCCTTGATACAGCATTCTGGGAACAGCCTATTCGTTCAGAAATTTCTTTCTTTGTCTTACCCTCTTGCTTGAGGGTGTCAATGATGGCCTTCTGGGCAGCAGTCAGGTCGGCAGTCTCACCCATGATTGCGGTTTTGAGTAATTAACCAGGCTGGGAGTTTTTAAAAGCCTCAGGAATCTTTTGCAGGTGTTTAGAGTTAATTAGTTGATTCAGCTGATTAGGTTAATAGCTTGTTTAGAGAACCTTTTCATGATATACTAATTTTTTGACATAGGAATTTTGGGTTTTCATGAGCTGTATGCCAAAATCATCAGTTTTAAAACAATAAAAGACCTGAAATATTGCAGTTGGTGTGTAATGAATCTAAAATATATGAAAGTTTAATTTTTATCATTACATTATGGAAAATAATGAACTTTATCACAATATGCTAATTTTTTTAGAAGGACCTGTATTTGCCTATTAATTTAGTCTCATGCACATCTACTCGGAGCAACTCTTGAGTAGGTCATGCAATGGGAACTCAAGTTCTGAGGAGCTTTGAAATAACAAAGGGAAAGGAAAGAGAATCATGTAACTAAATTCTCAATACTAAGCATCATCATAGTTACAAAAATGTATACCCAAACATCCAAAGGGCTGTGAGATAAAATAAAATAGGTTTCCCAGAAGGAACAAACCCTGTCTCACCACGAAATAAACACAAAAAAGAAAGTTACTTTGTTGAGCCTGCATGCCTTTTTAGAAACATTATCATACTTTTCTTTAGTTCTTTTGTTTTGAGTCCATATATTATTGGGTCCAAGAATGGTGGAAAGATCAGAATAGACACCCCAAAAGCCCTTCTCAGAAAAGGGGACACATCCTTAAAGCGATGAGAGAGGATTGTAAAGATGCTATTAATTTGCAGGATTAGAAAGACAACTAAATGGGTCCCACATGTTTGAATGGCTTTTTTCCTGACATCAATATTTTTAGTCATAACACATGTGCGCAAAAGCTGTGCATATGTGAAGGCTATTATTAACAATGCACCTCCATTAAGCATGAACGTTATGAATAGTCCATAGTAGTTGCCCACACTGTTGTCCCCGCAGGCTATTTTTAAAAAGGATGGATTGTTGCAATATAAATCTTCAATGTTTTTATTGCAAATTCTTAATCTTAAAGATAAAGCAAACAGCGTACCTATAATTAAGAAATCAAAAACCCATATAAGATAGATAATTTTTATCACAATATATGAAGTCATGATAGTATTATACTTTAGCGGATTGCATATTGCAATGTATCTATCATATGCCATAGCACTTAATACCAGAAGGTTTGCAGTACCATAGAAATGAATGAGAAAAGCTTGTGTTATACATGCAGAAGGGGAGATCATTCTATTCTGTGTAAAAATGCTGAAAACAAGTTGAGGAAAAAAACCTGATGCACCTATGATGTCACTAATAGGCAAGCTAACAAGCAGGAGAAACATAGGTCTATGTAGCTTTTTATTAACTGCAATTGTCAATATTACCAGTGAATTGCAGAATACAATAGTGAGATAGGTAAGTGTTCCAAATAAAAATGCTGGATAAATATGTGTTGGGGGTAAGCCCAGGGTTGCCAGTATCAGAAATTTCACAGAAGAAGAATTAGAAGACATGTTTGTTGTCATTTTTCTTCTGGTATCTCCGTTGCTGCAAAGAAAATCAGCCTTTATTTTTCCGGCTGATGGGATATTTTGACCTGAAAAAAAAGATTTTTTTTAAAGCAAAACCTACAGTATATTCAGTGGAACTTTTGAGCTCTTACCTTTTGCAGTCCGTTTTCTCATCCTCACCAATACTATTATGTGGAAGGTTTTTGTCTTTTATATAAGCCACATATGACCCATGAGAACATGTGTGAGATCATAAATACATGTATCGCTTTAAATAACATCAAGTACAGGGACATTAAAAAATCATGACAGAACAATGAGTAAAATAAAGGTTACTATGGAACCATCCATTTTCATTATAAAACTGCAAATGTTAAAGCATAAATCAAATGAATAAGAAATCATACAAACAGCTTTTTCATTTTCTTCTTTAACATTGCTAATTTTGTGACTTAATGAAAATAAAGAAGATTAGGACATTTAATATTTAATTTTCAAATAACACAGCAAAATTGTTATAAAATTAAATTTAAAATGTCACATTTGAACAGGAAAGTGCATTAGCAGAAATGCTTTTTCTTTTTCAGAATGCAACTGCATTTTTTACTCATAAATAAAATGGATAAGAAATCCTACAAACTGCTTTTTCATTTTCTTCTTCAAAATTAACCTAATGGAAACAATAAAGAAAAGAACATTGCTTTTTTGTTTTCAAGCCTGTCCTGCAAAAAGCATTAAGTCTGCATGCAAGCGGCGCCGAAGAAGGATATCAGTTCTCCGTCTTCTTGCTCTGAATTGACTGACGTATCAACTTCTTTATTTGGCCTTTTGTACATTTTTTATTTCCGTTAATTAAAAATACAAAAGCTGATATCAGATATTTATTTTAGTATTTATGTGAGACACTGTGGTAGGGTGTGCTCCTTTCGTTCAGCTCCCATCTGCTGATGTAAAACAACACAAAGTCGCTGACTAATTCCTGGAAGAAACATTTTTAACACACAATAATACAGTCAGAGGTCCAGTCTTCGTATACTTTATTGCTATGTTGAGAGCATAGGCTTCAGTTTTTGTGATCGAGCTGAGTTATAGTCTAATCGTTTGTGTTTTGCCTCCTGTAGCATAACTACAGGGGTTAACGAGAAGAGATCAACATCAACAACAAGCTCCCGATCAGCAATATAGATTGCTAGAAAATTAAACATGAGCATATCGGCCTGTTGAAGCAGTGCCACTAGCCGAATTTACCCAAACCTCTCACACTCACAGGTCATTGACTGGAAGGCTTCTCAAGAAAGCACAATTACCTGGTTTAAATATAAGCATGAGTAACAATAAATGAATTTAGTCGAATGTTGCCTTCTTGAACCTAGTCGTGTCAGTAAGAAAGATTTAAATTTGAAAATCGGAGTTTATGAACTTTAGATGCCTTAAAAGCCACATACATAAATATTGTTTCCCCAATCGTTTCTCCTTGCATATTTAATTTAGAGTTAAGTCATCACTCTCACATATTTTTATTAGACAAAACAACTGCTGTAAAAGTATGCTATTAACTGTAGTGAAGTTAAAGTTGAAGTTTCTCCAACGGCAAGGGTTGACAGGAAAATGCATTTTTTTGTTTTTTTGCACATTCTTCTTCTTCTGTATTATTAATATAGCCAACATTATTTTTTTGTGATACAATGTGGATTTTAATGATCCCTTCTAGCCAATGTCCCCTGCTATTTTATAAACAAACCGACACCCTAGGTTGAGACTTCGGCACGACGAGGGAAGCTAAGTGGTGTCCTTGAGCTCAGTGATTTTTCTTGTTGCTAACTGCAACACCAGTTAACACAAAAACACGCCAGCCACCCCAGAAGAACAGCGAGCACTGACGTCATTCTTCTGTGCTGCTTGAGATTGCATTATGGAACACTTTTTGCGGGGTGGGCATGAAAACTAAAAAGCAATCTCCCTTTCATTATCGTTTTCATTAAGCCACAGAATGAGGAATTTTGAAGAAGAAAATGAAAAACCAGTTTGGTGGCTTTCTTATTCATTTTATTTTTAAAGCATAAAAGCAGTTGTATTCTGAAAATGAAAAAGCATTTCTGCTAATGCACTTTAAATTTCAAATTTGACATTTCAAATTGAATTTTGCTAGTTTTATTTGAAAATTAAATCTTTAATATATTTTTCTTTATCATTTTCATTTAGTCACAGAATGAGCAATGTTGAAGAAGAAAATAAAAAAGCAGTTTGAATGATTTCTTCCATCCATCATCTATACCCGTCTATCCTATGCAGGGTTGCTGGTGGGGGACGGATGCCTATCCATTCATTGGCGAACTGTCCAGAGTCTACCCCGCTAGAATTCTAGAATTTAACTAATGTGGTCAGATTTTTCAAGTTAGTTTGTATATTTCTTTAGAGGTGCACGTATCAAAACTTTGTGGTTGATTTCAAATATCCAGTTTTCATAAAACGTTGTGTTTGACTATTAAACAACATGGAGAAATTGATTACAGACCTGATATTTTACACTGGCTTTGGCATTTTGTTTTAGTGAAAAGCAGGAGTAGTTTTCATTACAATAACAGCAGACACTGTATGAATTCCCCAAAGAATGTAGATCCTTAAGCCTCAAATTTCCATATGCATCATGTTTCAAAACAGAAGTCAAAAGCTTAGACAGAGCAACTTTGCTGAATTTCCTGTTACATTAAAAGTGTACCTCTCTCTCACTGTCATTGCTCAGGGCTAGTGCCTATACCTCCAGCAGTCCTTAAGTGAGAGGCAGGATACACCCATGGACAGGTCCCCCTGCAGAAAGATCCGAGGACATGATTCAAACCCAGGACCTTCTTGCTGCAAGCCAATAGTGCTACCAACCTGCAGCCCACTAATCCTTGTATGTTCAGGGGTTGTTTTTTTGTGGTTTATTTCTTTGTTTTTGCCATTAAAAATATATACGGAGGGGGTCTAAATTTAACACAAACATTTTAATTTGGTGACTCAGAATAGACACCACAATGCCTTTAGTGGTTTGTCACATTTTGATATATATGCCAGATACAATTGTCCATGCATGTTAATCACTCTACCAAGTTTGGCAAAATAAAAGTCACATTTGGTTTGTGCTTTTACTGAAATTTACAGTTTTATTCAGGGCTAAGACTGATGATTCCGTCAGCTTATTTGTAATACAACATTTTATCAAGACAGACTCAGTCAAGGAGGACTTATCCTGAAAATGCAAATTCAGATTTTTGTTATTTTTAATTCAGTGTTATTTCAAATGTGTAAAAAGCTGCAAGGCTTAATTTAACATCAAAAGCAAAACTGCACTGACCCACAATATGAGCTTTTTAAAGTATCTGCAGTGTAATCAGTGTATTAAAAAAGAAGAACTTAAACATTGTTTAAGAAAGTCGGATTTTATTATGGCATCATCATATCCAACATCTTGTGTAATTTACATTCTTTTGTTTAAAGTTTTGTTTCATATGAATAACACAAAAAGCAACATTAAAACAAAATATAACTGTTAATGTCGGTGTCCTTTTCAAACCACTTGTTTTTCAACAAGTCATTCATATCCAAATAAACAGTTTTCCTTGAAAATACCTATTCTAATCCAGAGTAAAATGAAAACAGCCTTTTTCAGACACAGTAAAAAAAAGAAGAGAAAAATTGTTATTTGACATCATTCACATTCTCATTGTTTTTCCCCTTAATATAATATTCTGCTTTATTAAGATGATGACTTGTTCCATCTACAAAATTAATAAATTTATTCTGGGATCCAGGTGAAATTCAGAAGGATATTTTGCTCTTGAAGACGCTCAGGAAGGTTCTGCGTATTTCACTGGTATACAGGCCATAGACAATAGGATTAATAAGTGGAGGTAAAAGAAACATTAGCATCCCCATTACCTTTTGTAAGTCAGGGGAAATATTTTTGAACCTATGCGATAAAACTGTGAAAGTTCCTGCAACCTCAAATATAACAAGAATAACCAACTGTGCAACACATGTGTTCACTGCTTTCCCCTTTGCATCAGATTGCTTCCTACTCAAACATGCAATCAGAATTTTAAAATAAGAAAATGCCTGAATAGACATACTAAGGGCTTGTATGAAGACTGTGTTAAATAACCCAATTATGTTGTTGATATTTGTGTTTCCACATGTGAGCTTCAGGAGAGACGGGTTGTCACAAAACACATTCAGTATAACAGATCTGCACCTAGGGAGCCTGGACTGAAGAGAAAATAGCGACAGGATGAACACAAAGTCAAAACTCCAAACCAGGAAAATAATAAGGGCAACAATTCTTGGGGTCATGACAGTGCTGTAGCGTAGTGGCATACAGATGGCAATGTAACGATCAAAGGCCATTGCTGCAAGAACAAACAGAATTCCACCGGCGCACATGTGCAGAAGAAAAGCTTGTAGAACACAGAGAGGATAAGAAACTTCATGAGTCTCTGTAACAATATTTGAAAGTATTTTTGGTAGCATAGCAGTTATTCCTATTAGATCATTGAGTGGCAGACTAAGCAAGATAAAATACATGGGTTTGTGAAGGTTTTCCTTCAGAATGATTAAAGACATCAGAGTCAGATTACAGGACATTCCAAACAAGTAAATGGCCAAACCAAATAAAAATATTGGATACTTTCCTCCAGGTGGAATAAAAAATGTCTCCAAAGTTAGTTGAGAACTAATTCCAAATGAGTTGTTTTCCATATTTAATTGGACCAATCAAGAAAGAAAACAATCATCAACACCCATTACTGAAATTCAAGACAGAATATACAGAAGTAACAGTTGACACACCTCATGTTTCGATGAATGGCAGGCTGGACTGCTGATGTTTGCCCAGCATGGCTTGCTTTATTGTTTCTCCTTTGCTTGTTTCCATCACCTTTCACCTCAGGGATTGTCAATGACTTTGCAGGAAAAACAATAACATGACAACTGAAATGCTTTAGATCAACTGTTCTCCAACTTTTTATAACAAGCATCACCTTAGTAATTACCATTTTCCACTTTTCATTTGAACAGTAGTACCACAAAGCTATAAAACCAGAAGGTGTTTGAAGAAATAGGACCTTGTGTTACTAAATTGGTTAACCTCTCTTTGTCAGCTGTTGTGTTTCCCGATGCCTTCAAACATGCAATAATTTTGAAAAAAGCAGGTTTAGACCCTACGGATCTTAATAGCATTAGGCCTATTCCTAAGATCCTGTTCATGTACAAGATCCTTGAGAAGGTGGTTTGTGAACAGTTGACATTTTCCCTGGATCAAAGTAACACCCATGAGCCGTTTCAGTCTGGTTTCCATAAACAACACTATATGGAAACGGCCTTGCTGAAAGTGTCCAGCGGCATTATGATGGCAGTTGATTCTGGAAAACGCACTGTTCTAGTTCTCTTGTATCTCTCCTCAGTCTTCGACACTGTTGACCATCAGGTCCTGCTGAGAAGACTGAGGGATCAAGTAGGACTGTCAGGGTCAGTTCTACAGAGATTCTCGTCATATTTATCGGGATGTAGCGTTAGTATTATAGCTAACCAAATAAGGTCTGAGTCTGTGGATTTATTGTGTGGAGTGCCTCAAGGTTCCGTTTTGGGCCCTGTCTTATTTTCTGCTGTATTTGATCATCCAAAGGTGCAGTGATGTTTCTTTCCACCTATTTGCGGATGATATTCAGCTTTACTGCTCTTTTAAGCCTTAAGTTAAACTTCTTGCTCCATTGTCTAGTAGAAATAAAACAATGGCTAAGTGAAAACTCTGAAGCTCAATGCAGACAAAACTGAAACATTGGTTATTGCCCCTGATGATTTAATTTCAGGGATTAAACAGTACCTGGGTGATTTAGGCCAATCTGCAAAACCAAGTCTTACAATCTTGGGAATTATCTTTGACAGAGACATGTCATTAATGCAGCACTGTAAGCAGCTGATGAGAAACTGCTTCTTTCAACTAAGGAAAATCTCTAAATTTAGGAATATGGTCTCACAAAATGATTTGGAGCTTATCAATCATGCTTTTGTGTCTTCACTTAAGACTCACTTATCTGTTCAGGCTTTTAATTAGTTACTTTTGGGCAGCTATAATTTTTGTGCTGTCTTGTCCTTTTATATTGTGTGTTATTTCTGATGTATTTATTTATTGCTGTGTTGTGAAGCACTTTGTGGCTTTTGTCTGTGAAAGGTGCTATACAAATAAAGATCACTTACTTACTTACTTACTTACTTACTCACTTACTTACTTACTTACTTACTTACTTACTTACTTACTTACTTACTTACTTACTTACTTACTTACTTATTTACTTACTTACCTACTTACTATATTAGCACCACATTACATAATTAAGGATGTAGTTTAAAGATGTGTTCCTATTGAACCTCATAAGATGAAATGTTTAAGTTACTAATTGGAAAAATTAACAGGCTCATCCTTCTTAAGCCAGAATTAGTGGTATATTTATGTAGAAAACTTGAGGGTTTCTCAAAAACCTTTACTTCAAAATCAAATTTTGACCGCCCTTTAGATAAATAATTAATGGAAGCTGCACTATAGCAGTTTGTTTGATCTACTGACAATCTGGGCCCCTTTCCACTGTTAAGTCCTCAGCATGGCTCAACTATGCTCTACTCGGTTATTCGTGTTTTCCACTAGTAATGAGTATTATTAGTTTCCTAGCACCTCTCAGTTTTTTTGGTATATACTTGGTCAGGGTTCAAAGTGAGCCAGGTCCGGCTTAAACCAGACATCAAAAGACTGTCAGTGATACAATGGGGGTAGTGTCACTGGTTGTGTCACCTAAATAATTCAGCAATAAGAACCAGATCAGCCATTTGTAAACACTCACTACAGTGACTGAGCATATTCCAAATGCTAAAGAAAATGGAAGCAGTGAAATCGACACTGAGATACAATGACAAGGTGCATACATTTTTATGCTTGGTGACTGAGGAGAAGATATAAATAGAGGTAGAAAGAGAAACCCCGCATGACTGAACCATCAAGTACCACAATGACCTGAGTGGTTGAAAGCAGACAAATTGGAAGTGGTTTGACGAAATGGATGCTATTTATGGGAACCAACCAACGAGCAATGTCAAGGAGAATGGCCTAAACTCAGCCACTGTGGTACTGGAGTTTTTGAGGGCCTGATTTATCAAAGGTTTGTGCTTAATAAAATGTGCACAAACCTGACAGCAGGCGCAAAAACATACAGCAGGTGATTTACAAAGCAGGCACAGTCTCGCGCAGATATGACTGTGCCTGTTGAACCTGCAGCAAGATCCATACAATCCAGTTAGCCCGTTTGCCCTTGATGAATATTTAATATGGGCGTTTCTGTCAGAAGTCGCAAAATACTGGGAGGAGACCATGCAAATAATAAGAACACGTTCCACATGCAGTGTGATTTATCAAACATGGAAAATGTGGTGGCTGTTTTAGTGCCTATTTTTACCTCCTCTGAATGGCATGTCTCAACTTTGCACCGCCACGATTCAACATAAGTTTATTACTGACAAATGAGAAATATAATTTAAACACATTCTAAACTAATATTAATTAACACTCTCATGGCCATAAACCTGAAAGTTCTTTTCCAAAGACGCATCATAACTCACTGAACGTTCACCTGCACCTGCTGTTTATTTATTTATTTGTTTATTTATTTGGATCCCCATTAGTTTCGACCCAAGTGATTACTAATCTTCCTGGGGTCCAATCAATTAAATATAATAATCCTGTACAATACCACAATGACAATTACATGTATGAAATTTTATAAACAAAATTCATAAATTTCAGATTGTATACAAAAGCCTGTACATTTCCAACCTTCATTAAAATACCTAAAACATTCAGGTACTGTAGATCCAAAGCTACAATTTGATTTTAATACTTTTTCTAAAGAATACATGCCGTTTAGTTCTCTAATATTTTTAGATATTTTTTTCCATTCCTGAGATGCTCTGTAGTCAGCAGATTTTTTAGTAGAATATGGACAGCTTAGGAAAAAGCGAGCAGCCTTGTTGTGGACAAGCTGCAGCTTTAATAAGTCTGAATCTGGAATACGGCGCCTGCATGGAGCACACAGCGGCGCATGTACACCACACACATTACGTTTATTAATGACAAACAAAAAATATAATTCACAGACCTTTGGCCTAATAGTAATTAACTCTCTAGCAGCCATAGTCTTGATAGGTGTGTTGTTTTTTTTTTCCTTTTTTTCCAAAGAGGCATCATGAATCCACTGCGGCTAATCCTCCTCTCTCTGGCTGTGGCGCAGTGCTTTGGGGCAGAAAGGCTGGCACACACTGCAGTGGACACAAAGTCCTAAGTCTTTAGCTCTCATGTATGTTTTTCATCCAAGCGACAGTAAGCTTATCTTTGAACAAAGATATTCTGATGGCATTTTCTCCTGCATGAAGACGGTAAGATGGTTAGTTAGCATCAATGCTAACTTTGTGCTCTGTATTTTTCACTCACTGTCTCTTAAGCATGTTGCAATTACATGTTGAGTGTCTAGTTAAGTTGTGTGGTTTGTGTGTGAATTTGTTTAAACCAACTACTTAATGATTCATTATTCTGTTGACCAAATAATATCAAACAAAAATAACTGATGTAACTCTAAGATCATTATTTTTTTGCCTTTTTTCTTTTAGCATTCAACTTGTCATAATTCTTTGATGTGTACAAAACAAAACTGGATGTATTTTTACAAGACACAAGTTTATTGTCAACATTCATAGTGAGATACATGATTCATGTTTAGGTTAACGCTTGGAAGGTAACAATATGTTTAAAGTGTAACAGAACCCCAAAACAACTTTTTTTTGCTTCTAAACTGTATAAATGGATCTTTACCAATGCAATCTTTCAGTTTCTGGGGATTTTTTTACATTTTGGTGTAAACTTGTTTAATTCTACACTTTTTGGTCTAAAAACATCTTAGTCCTGCCCTCTTAGGGTTGAACGGTGGCTACTACATTTGAATTTTGTGATTGGTGGAGAGCGGTACATCTTTACGTCACAGGCATTGACTATGTCACAGCAGCCATGGTCTCACAGACACGCCCCGTGGGTTTGGGTATAAAACTATCAGACATACCGGGCCGGACCTGTGGCGAGTTTGGAGTTGGATTGTTTTTTTCAGGTTACCATTATTATCACATTAGCATAGCTAACATACTGTTTTGAACGCTACCCTACGGGTTAGGGGTAACGTTAGCCTATGTTAGCATTACCACTCAGAGACTGGACCCATCCTGTCTCTCTCTCCCTCAGCAGCAGCGGCAGCCTCGGGCAGCGCTGACTCAGCACCCCGAGCCAGCGGCTCTAATTGATACGGCTCGCGGCCGCTGGGCTCCATAAAGCCTCCCTCTATCTCCGATATCGGCGGAGGAGATCCCCTGGCTCAGGGCGCCGAGCCAGCGCCGGCCGAGCTCGGTGATGCTGAGGCAGAGGGAAACAGGAGGAGTCCAGTCTCTGAGTGGTAATGCTAACATAGGCTAACGTTCAAAACAGATGAATGTTGATCAGATCGATCAGTCGCAAAACTGCCAACGTCGCTTTGGTCACTGTCCATGTTTCAGTGTCACCGTAAGCGAGCTGCCACTGCCCTCCTGAACACACCCCACATTCCCCCCTTCCGCTTTTCCCCCACACTTGGCCATACCCCTCCGTTCTTCCTGGCACCGCCCACTTTGTAGAATTTTTCAAATGTTGTCTGGGGGCGGGGTTATGATTTTTCAGGGGGTTCAGTTACACTTTAACTACTGCTCACCAAGTACTGCATCAGACCATCTCATACATCTCTGCCCCCTCCTCCTCCAAGAGATATGCCAAGTCACTGAGGGTGTAATAGCCAGTGGTCACTGCAACAATGTTCCTGATGTTAGCTTGGAATAGGATTCCCAAGCTAACACCCACAGTTTGGACTGTCTTAGAACCCTACCATCATGCAAGCTCCATTGGCAAGCTTTATGATTCGGCAAATACATTCCAGAGCACTCCCTTTCCATCCACAATGCCTTGAAATGTTAGGGTGTTCCAGCCTTATTTATTGAAACAATGATAGTGCTGTGGCGCTATTATACATATGTAGGCACCATCAAAAGTACCTACAGGTCCTTCTAAAAAAATTAGCATATTGTGATGAAGTTAATTCTTTTCCATAATGTAACGATAAAAATTAAACTTTTATATATTTTAGATTCATTGCACACCAACTGAAACATTTCAGGTCTTTTATTGTTTTAAAACTGATGATTTTGGCATGCAGCTCATGAAAACCCAAAATTCCTATCTCAAAAAATTAGCATATCATGAAAAGGTTCTCTAAACGAGATATTAACCTAATCATCTGAATCAACTAATTAACTCTAAACACCTGCAAAAGATTCCTGAGGCTTTTAAAAACTCCCAGCCTGGTTCATTACTCAAAACCGCAATCATGGGTAAGACTGCCGACCTGACTGCTGCCCAGAAGGCCATCATTGACACCCTCAAGCAAGAGGGTAAGACACAGAAAGAAATTTCTGAACGAATAGGCTGTTCCCAGAGTGCTGTATCAAGGCACCTCAGTGGGAAGTCTGTGGGAAGGAAAAAGTGTGGCAGAAAACGCTGCACAACGAGAAGAGGTGACCGGACCCTGAGGAAGATTGTGGAGATGGACCGATTCCAGACCTTGGGGGACCTGCGGAAGCAGTGGACTGAGTCTGGAGTAGAAACATCCAGAGCCACCGTGCTCAGGCGTGTGCAGGAAATGGGCTACAGGTGCCGCATTCCCCAGGTCAAGCCACTTTTGAACCAGAAACAGCGGCAGTAGCGCCTGACCTGGGCTACAGAGAAGCAGCACTGGACTGTTGCTCAGTGGTCCAAAGTACTTGCATGTCATTCGGAAATCAAGGTGCCAGAGTCTTGAGGAAGACTGGGGAGAAGGAAATGCCAAAATGCCTGAAGTCCAGTGTCAAGTACCCACAGTCAGTGATGATCTGGGGTGCCATGTCAGCTGCTGGTGTTGGTCCACTGTGTTTTATCAGGGGCAGGGTCAATGCAACTAGCTATCAGGAGATTTTGGAGGACTTCATGTTTCCATCTGCTGAAAAACTTTATGGAGATGAAGATTTCATTTTTCAGCACGACCTGGCACCTGCTCACAGTGCCAAAACCACTGGTAAATGGTTTACTGACCACTGTATTACTGTGCTCAATTGGCCTGCCAACTCTCCTGACCTGAACCCCATAGAGAATCTGTGGGATATTGTGAAGAGGAATTTGAGAGACGCAAGACCCAAAATTCTGGATGAGCTTAAGGCCGCTATCGAAGCATCCTGGGCCTCCATAACACCTCAGCAGTGCCACAGGCTGATTGCCTCCATGCCATGCCGCATTGAAGCAGTCATTTCTGCAAAAGGTTTCCCGACCAAGTATTGAGTGCATAACTAAACATAATTATTTGAAGGTTGAATTTTTTTGTATTAAAAACACTTTTCTTTTATTGGTCGGTTGAAATATGCTAATTTTTTGAGATAGGAAATTTGGGTTTTCATGACATGTATGCCAAAATCATCAGTTTTAAAACAATAAAAGGCCTGAAATATTTCAGTTGGTGTGCAATGAATCTAAAATATATGAAAGTTAAATTTTTATCATTACATTATGGAAAAGAATGAACTTTATCACAATATGCTAATTTATTTAGAAGGACCTGTACATAGTGTGGGAGCCCCAACCTGTTCTCAAGGTACATGGTCATTTCTCTGAACTTCTCTTCATCAGAAAAACAGATTTGTCCAGGAAACAATGTCTCTGCAGGAAGACTTAACTTCTGCACACACAAAAACACAATTGTAAAGCTGACTCTAAACAAGTCAATTATGTACTCTAAGCTGGTACCTAGCTTCCACAGTGCAATGGCAATTATTTTTATTAGGGGCACACATTGGAAAGTGGACAAATAGAAAGCTCAAGAGCTGGATGTGGTTTGTTGCATAGGTTGTGTAACCAGTTTCTGCTTTGCTCCACTGTAACAGGCCGGTCCAAATTAACCCTTCAAGTTTGCCTTGTATTTTTTTAGAGAAGACAAGGATTTTTGAGCAGGCAAATTTATTTCCTGAATGAGAACATAATGGTGTCGGGTCAGTGCAATCGGCTCATCACAAATAGTTTCACACAGCACACACTCGTGCAGCTTTAACAGACTGGCAGTGACTACTGTAGCCAGCACCATGTCTAACCAGCCACACGGAGAGACTGTTTTTTTGTTTTCTGTTGTTTGTATTCTTCACTAGGAAAATAAATGATGCTAAATTTCTTAATAAAGTTTAGTGAGAATTCAAGTACGCAAGTTGTCACCAGTGCAAAGTTTCTGACATTTCACATTAATTTTCTGCATTTTCAATTAGTTTCTAGCCCTACTTTAACAAATAACTGGGGCTTGCTTCCAACCAAGAGTGGAGCCATTGCTCATGACATCACGCAGCGATGGATATACATACATCAGACACAGGTCCTTGCTTTTTTATGAGCAGTTTTTCAAAGAAAATTAAAGGAAAAGTTTAGAAGCTGGACTCAATTTTGTTGTAATCTACATAACAATCAAAACATGTACATTTTTACTCTTTGTTAAAAGAACTCTATATGATTGCCTTATCTTGTTATTTTTGACAAAGATATTACTATGTGCAGTGTAAAATCTCAACAAAAAAATCCTAATTGTCAATATTTCTTTTTTATTTTAAATGATTGGGTCCTGGGTTTGAATCCTGGCTTGGGGTCTTTCTACTACTTAACATGTTCTCCCTTTGCATGTGTGGGTTCTCTCCAAACACTCCATCTTCCTCTCACAGTCATGACTATTAGGTTATCTGATCTGTCTGAATTGCCCTTGTGTGGGTGTGGGTGTGTGTGTGTGCGTGTGGGTGTTATTTTTTTGTCTGGTGTATCTCTAATTTGCCCTATAAATGGATTGGTGCGCTATCCAGGGTGTACCTTACCTCTCGCCCAATGACCGCTGGAGATAGGCACCAGCTACCCTGTGACCCTGCATGGACAAGCAGATCTAAACAATGAATGGATGGTGTGATATTTTATTGATTAAATAAGAGTAGTTACTTACCCTATGCTGGAAAAAAACTAAATAAATGTCCAGCATTTTTAGGGAGCTCAAAGGTTCATTAAATTCCATACATCGATTTTCTGTGCCTGCTTAATTCTTGCACTGTTTATTGTTTGGAGGCTGTTTGACAGCCTGTCTCTAGTAGTCAGTGTGAAAATGGCAGGGTACATGATTGAAATGTCAGCAGTCCATCACTGGCCAAAACTGAGAAGCGCACTCACTCACACCTGAGGTCAAAAACTGTCCAGGTAAACTATCAGGCATGTTTTTAGACTGTGGAAGAAACCAGAGTAGCCAGACAAAGCTCAGACATGCAAATGGACAACATACCAGCTCTACAGAAAAAGGCCACCAGTGGTATTGGAACCAAAGACTTTCCTGCTGCAATGCAACATTGTTAACTGCAACCCTAATCAAAATATGCTGTGTCAAATTTGTGTTTCAATTCAGATAATACCTAACCTAAACTATATAAACTATGTAAACATTTTTTTTCTAAATTATGCATTCTGAAAAACATTTGAGAGGGGCAAACAGTAAAACTGTTACCACTAGATGCTCTTCAAAATGGAAAAATTGCATCAATCGATTGTCTCATTACTCTGTCAAAACACTCTTAATAATGAGCCCCTTTGAGATGTGATTAAATTATTGTTATTAACTGTCTCACAAAATAATTAATCCCTGGACAAATACAAAGCAGCTTATACCTCCATCTAATGTAAATGTTATTTCCACCTAAGGGACGTTGTCCAACAATACTCCTGGGACGAATCAGTTCTTAAGTTGGTAAATGAAACAACTTTTAAAACTGACACCCTAGTGTGTCGTTTATTAAATACATGTAAGGATAACAGTGGCTAAAAAATCTGTTAAAGAAAAGTATAGTAGATTAGATCATAAATATTTGCTTGCTCCAGCAGTATAAGTAATTGAAACACAGCACTGAAGTGGTCACATCAGTCCACTGGGAACAAAGACCACAAAAGCACAGTTGGGACATCAGGAAAACCAATCATTACACCCCAGAGAAATTGACTTTAAGAAACTGAAGATGGTTTAATGATTATTTTGATTTTTTTACTTATGTTGTTGTCTTTCTTCAAGAATACAGCCTATGAATTAAATAATTTTACAAAGAAATATAAACCCTGTAGTTGTGTCAAATCAAATTGCAGGGCAGGATTTGTTGATGATATATGCAAGTTTGACATGAGAAGTTTCCTGTACATGCATCTGCAGTTCTCACAGTAGAAAGCCCAAACAAGGACCAGTGTCTGGGTATATCTTTTAAGTGGCTGTGACATGTTTTCAAGACAATAAATAATACATTCTAAAATTTAGCAGTTGTATCATACAGTATGCCCTATTTTATTCAAGAGAACAGATGTGTGAATACGGAAGTGACTGTCGGTGACATATTCATTCTCATACTGTTATTGACCCCTTTGGCAACACCTGTCACATGCTGGGAAACTGTTGATAATGTGAAAAAAATAGTTGTTCATATTAGAGACACATGATAAACAATTATTATGTGAACATGTCTTCAATTACATAAGTAGATATTGAAAAATGCACAAAGTGCTGCAGGAAATGGGTGTAAAACCAAATAAAATTTGCATTATATTATTACTATTATAAAATGTTTTATTACCAGTATGCACATAATATATAGCAGTATTGGAGTCCATTGCAAATTGCACGGTGTGAAGAAAGTGTGTTTCGAGACCAGGAGCAATTCATTGCCCACAATGATGACTTGGTCATCTGAGTCTTCAGTTTTCTAAAAACAGTAATGTTGAAACTGTGCAGGGTGTCACGTGGCACAGTGGTTAGAGCAGGCGCCCCATGTGCAGAGTCTTTGGTCCTTGAAGTGGCTGTCCCCGGTTCAAGTCCCATCCCAGGTGACCTTTGCTGCATGTCTTCCCTGACCTCTCTCCCCCTTCAAAAACTCTGTCCACTGCCAATAAAGGCCCCTCAGGCCCAAAAACCTCTTTAAAAATTTTTTTTGAAGCAGGTGTTTGAGATCTGTCCTTATGGTATGAAATTATGATAGTGAACCTTACTTGAAGCTTAAAGGGGACCTGGCATGAAATTCCCTGTGATGTTTGGGCCCTTTTTAGTCACACTCAAAGTACCTTAATGCTGTATCAAAGGATCGTTTGCCGTAATTCAACCTTGTTGTAGAATTGCAGCCCCTACTAGGTGGCCCTTGTGTTAGTATTAGCACAGAACGACCGAGTTTTGTTGGGCGGGGCCCAAGCCATGCGCCTCTATTGTCAAATGAGTCACTAACGTCCGCATCTGATGAAACATTGACAGACATGCATTTGCGCACCACAAATTGCCCAAATTCCAATATTATGTATGAAATATAATTACGTTTAAATTGTGTGTTGAACAATAATCTGTTTGTAAATTACAGGCCTAATAAAATATTTGATCATCCATCCACACATCCATCTGTCCTGATTACGTCTCTAGTTTCACCACGACAATAATGGCTCAGTTATCGACTACTGTAATGGCGACTGTAATGGCATTTCAATTTGATCCGGAATCTGATCCGGACGGCGAGGCACCTGAGGAGGAACCAGAAACGCTGCGGCTTCAACAGGATGTGTCCGAATGGTTAGTTGCCAATTCAGTGTGGTTATGTTTTTTCTTTTTTTCTTTTTTGGTTAAGCTAGGCTTATAACGTCTCAGTGCTGATTTGCCCCATATCAGTCTGATTGGGCTAATGTGTATATAACAGCTGAAGGACATTATTGCGGAAATATACTTACTTGTATAGGGACATTTGCTGGTTCAATGTAATGTGTCTGTGACTGGCAGAGGTTTGGATTGGGTTGATGGTCCTTTTCTTTCCTTTTCTCTCAGGTTCTTGAAGCAGGGGGGTATAAATGGAGTTCGAGGGTGGACAGGCCTGAGGGCCCAGTGAGCAGTTCTCAGGAGGGCTTACAAAGTAGTGGCGATGAAGGTGAGTCCGAGAAGCATGAGGGAGGAGACGCTAAATGGCTGTGGCAGCAGCGGGAAGAGAAGAGGTCCAGGAACTAGGGGAGTTCAGCGAAGAAGAGACAAAGAGTGAGGGTAAGTAAATACACAGGATTCAGGTCACCACTCCTCTTTTGAAGACCTCCATGATTAACCTGATCTCTTGCAGCTGAAGCTGCTTCTGCCTGCTGGAGAAAGGTAAGGCCACACACGGACTCTTGACACAGACACACACAACCTCACAAGACGTTGGGTGGGCTTAGGACCCATAACCGCAGAGCTTTAACTCGTTTGAAACGGCTTTGGCATCAAGTTTGGACGATTTAGACTTTGGCTTTTTTTTGAGGGATGAGCAGTTAGAGGCACTTCAATCCTCTTTTTTCAACTGCCCCGTTGAAGCTGATATTTAAAAGTGAAGCGTTTGTTTACCCCTGGGTTCGTCAACCAGCCCACGTGCACGCGCACTGAAATAAGTGGTTTTAATTTCTGGCCGATTTGACGTCAAGTCGGCGCAGGATATACCCTATATAGACATCACAGACCTACCTATGCTGCAGGAAGCCCGCCCTGCTCCTCTCCCCCTCGCTCCTCTCCCCCTCACTCCTCTCCCCCCTCATATTCAGTCGAGCGCCGCCATTACTGAATACTAGTGATGGGAATTCCAGCTCTTTTTGGAGAGCCAGTTCTTTTGGCTTGGCTCACCATAAAGAGCCGGCTCTTTCGGCTCCTCAGATTTTCTGTTGCTTAAAGTGTATTTATACCAAAATTAATGCAAAACGATGTGTACCAAATGTACCAAAACAAGCGGGGGGGAATGAAAAAATTTAAAAACGGCACCCAATGACGAGCCGGCTCCCATTGTTCACTTCAAAGAGTTAGCTCTTAGAGCTGGTTCGTTCGCGACCGACACATCCCCGATTCGAAGTACGAACTCCACCGTGAAAGATGCAGAAAGTTTCTTCATGCAATGATCCATGAAGAAGACATATTCGTGTCAGCCTTTTATTTTAATCAGCTAAATCAGCTAAAACCATTTCAGCCAGAAAAGTAGTGCACACGTGAGTTGCTCTGTTGTTGACTGCCAGAATCAACATGGAAATATTTTTTCTATTTTCTTTACGCCGGAATCCTTTACGAATTTGGGACAATATCAGGCAAAGTTGGCATCGAAGCTTCGTTTGGAAAAAGGGGCCATTCCAACAATCAGAAGCTTGCCTACAATTGAAACGGTAAGGCTGTGTTTTTATTGCTCTGCTGTGTGTAACATACAGCAGCTAACTGCTAATGTGGCTATTGTATGCTAGCGGGAGTAGTAGATATGGGTTAAGCGTTACCTGCGGTGTCAACCTCCTCCTTCCTGCCACCAATCAACGCGGCCCTCATTTGGATTATTACAATGCCCGTCCACGACTGCCAAAGTATCGCATCAGATCTCGCGAGACAATAATGCCTTTAGAAATAAGGGTCAGAGGAGCTCTGTGTTTATTTTTTTCAACTTTTTTTTTTTTACAAGGGTCTGAAAGAGTATAATAGAGTGTGGGTATCCAAGATAATACTAGGTTATGACTCCTTTAAATAAATTCTTATATTTTTAAAGGTTGTCTGTGTGCAGAGTCTTGGTGTCTGAGAACGCCAGTGCTGAACTTAATCCTTCATCTATTGTTATTTAACACCAAACCTTATCAGGCAGGTATTCATAAAACAATAACAGAGACTAAAAACTAATTTGGGTATTATTTCCTGATTGTCAGATAGTGCCCTGACTTGGTCATTTTGATCCAAGATACTAATCTTGTTAATAATTGCCTTTGGCACTAACTAATAGTTATTCATAGCCAATAGTTATTCATTGTTGCAAAACATTCTTCTTCTTGCTTGGAACTCAATACTGTAAACAAAACAAAATTTTATTTAGAAGTGTAATTTGAATTTGATTTATTGAATCATTCAAAGCCATGAATAAGCTTTTTCACAGTTGAAATGTTAAACTTTAAAAGGGAAGTTTACAAAGCCATACATTTAGCTACATAACTGTGCTCATATTTTGCAAAGACTATCTGCTTCATTTGCACCTAGTTTGCTCTTGTTTTCCATTGGTTGGTTGAAGATTTTCTTGAATATATATTTTTTTTAAATATATTTTTTATCCTATGGTTTTTCCCCCATTATTTATCACCCAGTGTTCCTACCAAAGTACAGTCCTGGGCTTTGCTCTCCCTCTGCCTACCCCGGGAGGACCTAGCACTGAAACTCAGGCCTCCTTCATGCTTGAGGAGTGAGCAGGCCCTTCTTTTCACCTGATGGGGTGGGGTTTCCCCGGCTGGAAGTAGCGCCTGAAAGGATCACGTTATTCCAGCCAGATCCTCCCCATCCCCTCAGGCGCCCCAGCCAGCCAGGAGGAGGCAGTATACAGCGCCAGGACTGGTGCATGTTTTTGTGAGAGTAGCTCACGTTAGCTACTCAAGGAAACAAACTCCGCACAGAAAGGCCCTTTCGCCAACCCCATCCAGGGTGTGGGTACTGGAATATTTCTTCAACACAATTTATTGGTTACACTGGTTGATCCATCCTAACAGTTTTACTTAATACAAACCAACAGATGACAGTCAATTCAATTCATTCAAATTCAAAAATAATTTATTGATTCCAGAGGGGAATTAAGTGTTGTTCTAGCTCATACTATTTAATTCTTCAAGGAGTTGTTGTATATGCTGATGACTGTGGGTAGGAAGGATCTCCTTTAACAGTCTGTGTTGCAGCAAAACTGAAGGAGCCTCAGACTGCAGACATTCTGTTGTTGTATGATAGTTTCATGAAGAGGATGCTCAGGGTTGTCCATAATTTCCTTGTTTTTATAAAGAATCTTTCTTTGCATAATCATCATCTCCAGATGTTCCACAGTAATCCCAGAACAGAACCAGCCTTCTTTATCAGGTTGTTAAGCCTTTTTTAAGTCCCTGACTCTGATGCTGCTACCCCAGCAGATGATGGCAGAATCAATCAAATTTTATTTATAAAGTGCATTTTATACAAAAGTTGCAACTCAATGTGCAGATTAAAATGACATAAACCATATTCCTGTCCCTCACGCACAGATTTAAAAGCATGATCACAGTCATACCCCCTAGCCCCAACCCAACTCCCATGCACACAAACACTTAGGAACAACAATAAAAAGGACATAAAAAGGACATTGGGCCAAGTGCAGATGAGTCAGGTAAGGAAACGCCATCAAGCAAGCCATCTGCACTGGCAGCAGCAGATCAACCGCAACAGCCGAGGCACACAGGGCGCCCAGAGGAGGCAGGGCCGAGACCTCCACCTCCACCAAAGCGCTACCTGGAGATCACCCAGGCAGCCACAACTGACCACCGCTCCCTAGGCAGGGGGCTCCCACAGAGGAAGCACTGGCAGTAAAGCCGCGTTCACACCGGTCAGCGCGTCCAGGCGTCAAATCGCTCAAACGGACGAAAGTCGGCGCTTTAAAATTAAAACCCAGCTGCTTGCACACTTGTGGTCTGCGTCGGCGCGTCGTAGTTGCCCTAACCGCTTTTGGCTAGCGTAGCGTTAGCTAACATAACAAGAAAGTTAAAAGAAAAAATATTTTTTTCTATGTTTAACTGCTTACCTGGCACTCCAATATCCTCCGATATCTTCCTCCAAATCAGATCCGATCTCTTCCTGTCTTTGTAAAAAGACGAAGACGGGTCATACAATTCACGGACATTACATACAGCGACGATTAGTTTGTCCTCCATCTTGAATAAAAACTTTGCCGATTCCCCCATGGAAGGAGTTACTACGTCAGTACAACGAGTCGCTCTGATTGGTTGACGCCGCGCGTCTGCTGCCCGAAAGTTCAATTTTCCCAACTTGACGCAGCAGACGGTCCGACGGAACGTCGGACCGTCGGGGCATCAGCCGCGGGGACGCTGATGCCAGCTGCGCCGACGAGAGCGACTTGCTGCTTGGCAGTTTGCCGCCCACTAGATGCGTAGATACCATAGACTTGCATGTAATCTAGCTGCCCTGCTGCCTGGACGCTCTGACCGGTGTGAACGCGCCATAAGATTAAAATAACAGATTAAAGTATAAAAATAACAGGGGATATATATGATAAGACTACTGTTGAGGCTATGGCCTTTTACTGAACGAACTGCATCTCCCAGCCTCCTTTCACTGAACGAACTGCATCTCCCAGCATCCGTTGCGCTGCCCTCAACCCATTCTCATTGGTCTGTGGCCAGTGATGACATCACAGAGTTGATAAAAGGCAGCGCGAATATTGAAATCTTCGTCTTTTGGTCCCCAAGCGGTGCCGTAAGAAAACACTTCAATCCACTGCTAGCATTTTCCCTTTTTCCGTTCGAACCTGCTGGACCAGGAAGAACTTCCCTTTTAAACTTCGAAGTGAATCGGCCAAGCAAACAGACTTTCCTGTACCAGGTAGTCCGCTGGGCATCTGAGCTCTATTGAAATCGGCCCTTAGTCCCTCAGCGCCTAAAGTTGGAAGTCCGCTTTTCTGACATCGGTTTTGGGCAAAACCGCTCTCCTTTAAACTGGACACTTTAATGACGTTTTGTCGTGGACTGTGGAGAGAATCATCACCCAGTAGGAATACCTGGTTTATTTCTTTTGGTCTGGGTAGAGAATTAGGCCTTGGATATATATATATATATATATATATATATATATATATATATATATATATATATATATATATATATATATATATATATATATATATATATATATATATATATATATATATATATATATATATATATATAAATATATATATATATATATATATATATATATATATATATATATATATATATATATAAATTTTTCTGTGGTTAAAATAAGTCTGTCAACTTGTTAACCACTGTTATTCTTGGTCGTCTCTTGCTGTACACCGACCCTGAATGTCCATGCTTTTTGTGTTTTATTATTTGACTTTGGTTGCAACCAGTTTATTGTTTGTTTATTATTTTACAGTTTGTTTATTGTCCGTTGCGGTCGGCGTGTGTCTGTTCAGACAGGTCGCGTGGACTCAGTAGATCTAATTTCTCCGTCGCCCCGTTTCCTTTGTCCAAGCCACCATTGCCAATGAAACTAGCCTTTGTTGAATTGCCACGCGGTCTTCCTTTGTCTTCCTCTGTGAACCGATCGCGCCAATTGATAAGGCTTGAGTTATTTATCGCATTGAAGTTGTGAGCTGAACCCCCCCTCCTCCGCTCGCTGTCTCCCACACACACACACACAGACACACACAGCCGCACACACACAGCTTCACACACGCAGCCGCACACACACGCCCCCTTCCCTCAACGTTAACTTTATTCTATATTTTTGCATGCGTTAGAATAGATGGAAATTATGAATGAAATGTAATCTGTAAGGTTGACCTATTTCATTAATAAATCCCCTTAAGTAACGAGAAGTTTCCTGTGCTATTTCAGTGTGTGCTGTAAAGTTTGTTTTAACCCCGTGGTCGAATTACGCCTTTTCAGAGAGACTGACAGTCTGGTTTAATTAAAATTATCTCATTTATGAGATTGGTGCCCCTATATCTTTAATAAACAGGTTAAACTCGAACGTCATTAATAATTATATTAATATTAAATTATTGATTATAATTATTGATGCTCAGAAAACCAGACAACTTTTTATTATTAATAGTTACAACACTACGCAGTAAAACACTGAAAATATAATGAAGCAATAATCAGGTAAAAGCTAGGCTAAAATGGTGAGCCTGCTCTTAAAAACATGAACGTTCTCTGCGGCCCTGAGGTCCTCCACCAGCCTGTTCCGGAGGTGAGGGCCAAAATAATAGAAAGACGCCTCGCCATGAGTGTGTGTCCTGACTTCAGGGATGACAAGGAGACGGCTGCCAGAGAAGTGCAGAGACCGCCATGGTTCATAAGGTAAAAGCAGTTCTTAAAGATAAGAGCTAAAAGATAAAAGTGGTTGTGGTACTGCCAGGTCTAAATATACTTATATTTTAAACAGTGCTCCTCTCCCGCTTTGACTGCCATAGTCATAAAAAAAAAAATCTGATTCGGGGTATATGATGGGCAGGGAATTTTGCAGCAGACCCTTCCTTTAAATCCAGCCAGGTAATAGAAGGACACATGGAATTTGGACACTCTTTGTCGTCATTGCTGTGACGTACTCAGCCTTCCAAATACGGCCTTCCAAGGATGTAGCCCCTGAATATGGATACACCCTTTCATTCTCTAACTTGTGAAACCATAAATGTCCAAACTGCCTTTGGCACTTATTAATGATAATTAATTCCCAAACTAAACCTGATGTTTTGTCTGCTTTGTTGTTTAGTTTTTCTGTCCTGAAGATATTGTAGAGTCTAATATTTCTTAATGTACTGAAAAATAACTTACATTGCACATCTGTACATCTAAGAAAACCCTTCTCACTTAAAAGCAGAAAATAATCCAGTTCTGTTAACCTAAAAAGAAAAAACACATCAACACCTAATTAACTTGGGAATCGCTTCTACCCCAGCAAAGTATTTATCATTGCAGACATTCCTCAGTCTGGCATTGGCAGGTTGGGGGTTTTGTAGAGTACCTCTTGTACATATGGTAAGAAAAAGGGTAAGCATATTTTTTTTGGTTAAAATTTTTCTTTACAATCCATTTTATCTTCTGCATGGTTTTTGTTACTAATCTATACTGCTACAATAATTGACAAGGCATTAAAGATTACATTTATGCTCAGATGACTGTTTCAACTGAATTAAAATACAGTGCATGCAGTATTTTAGAGTATTTTTCATTAAATCAGTTTGTTCTACTTCATGTTATAAATATACTTAAGTGCACACAACCACATATGTTTGATTTTTGTGAGTGTACTGTATTTTTATATACATTAACTTATTGTGATGTACTTCTTTTTATTAGATTTTTCACCACATGAATAGAAATGGGAGAAAATGCTTCAATACCATCTGATATCCTGGAAATCCAAGGATTTGAAATAGCTCCAGTGTTCAAATACCCTGTGTTTTTTTTACTTTTGTTTGTCTACTCTACTCTGCTCTTTACGAACATTGGTGTTCTTACACTTATCATAAAGGAAAAGAGCTTGCACCAACCCATGTACTATCTGTTCTGTAACCTGTCTGTGAACGACCTGATCGGCAACACAGTCTTGCTGCCTCAACTGATAGCTCATGTCCTTTCCACCGAACGTTTCATCACTTACAACCAGTGTTTGCTTCAAGCTTTTCACAGTCACACCTTTGGATCTGCATCACACATGATTCTTGTTATCATGGCTATTGACAGATATGTGGCAATCTGCCACCCTCTGAGGTACAGCTGTATTATGACTAATAAAACTGTGATCAGCCTGTCTGCCACTGCCTGGGGGGTGTCTATACTGCTGGTGTCTGTGCTCTTAGGTCTCACAGTGAAACTGTCTCGTTGCAGATCCCTTATTCAAAATGCTTTCTGTGACAATCCATCCCTGTTCAAGCTTTCTTGTGAGGACGTGTCCATCAACAACATCTACGGACTGTTTTTTACAGTACTGGTGTTTACCTGTTCGATTGGAGGCATCACTGCTACTTACATCAGAATAGCTCTCATATGCTGGATGAAGAAAAACAAGGAGCTGAATAACAGAGCACTTCAAACCTGCACAAGCCACCTCGTTCTTTATCTAATAATGCTCTGGTCAGGGTTCCTAACCATTATATTGCATCGCTTTCCAAATTATCCAGATTTAAGGAAGATTGCATATATTTTATTTCATGTTGTGCCTGCCAATTTAAACCCTATTATTTATGGACTACAAACAAGAGCATTACGAGATAAGATTACTCAAATACTTGAAAAACTGTGATTTTGATCTAACACTTTTTGTCTATGTTTTTAGATTTTTACAAGGCCAGTACTCTAATTTATTAAAATAACTTAGCTTATTGGATTCTACAACATTTTAGATGAAGAAATTAGTTATATATGTATTGGCCCATCATTAAAACAATTTTATCAATTTATTGTATATTCTGATGCACTTTGTTTATACTATAATTGGAAACTCCTCTGTTTAACTATCTGTACAAAACTGTGAATTAACAATAATTTCCATACTTTGACCTGTAATCAGCTGTGTTTAAATTAGTCTATTAATTGTTGTATTGAATTATATGAGCGGCCAGTGAGGGAGAACTGTGGCTGAACACGTTTAGCTCAATGTCCAACCAACTTTAACATAATTACTTCTGAAAAGAAAAAAACTGTTTTAGAAGTTGAACTCAAGATCTGGCTAAAATACAGGAGGAATCAGCAAGAAACTGTCCTCATCTTTTTTGAACTGCAGGACTACTCTGCTGATTTTGGACCAAGGTTCTGACTGAGTTGTCAGTTATATTTGGATTTTAATGCTTAAAACCTAACAATAGTTTAATAAATCAGTTCTAACACGTCCTTACTGCTTAAGCATTCTGTCTTTACTGTTCAGCTGAAATCAGCAAATAGTTTGTAGAGTAGTAAAATGGGGTGGTTGAAGATGTATTGTGCATTTTCTTTTATTGGTTTTCATTGCAGTTTACATTTTTCCTGCCATATACCAAATGTACATTTAGGAACACAGATGTATTTTTTTAAAATCACCATACAATTTTCTCCTATGTGTAGTTTAACTAAATGTAACAAAAATTCCACCCATGTTTACTGAATTATTGTCATTAACTAAATCATTTATTTAAATTTAAAAGTACAGGGGACTGCAGAAAATGTTGTTTACAAGGAGGTAATCTTGATCACAAAATTATACTTTTAAAGCACAAAAGATGTCCTTTTGAAATTAAACATGAATCCCCTTATTGTTATTATTCATTCACAACACTGAATTTTATACAGGTCTATGTTAATAAGAGGTAAAGTCACAAATAAATTGTAGTGATAAATGGACTGAACAAATATAGCGCTTTTGTAGTCGTACTGACTAGTCAAAGCACTTAACACTGAAGCTGCATTCACCCATTCAAACTCACAAATAAGCACACATTTATGCACCAATACACAGTTCAGTAGGCAACTTGTGGTAAAGTGCCTTGCCCAGGGGTACATCGACATGTGACAGGTGGAAGCTGGAATCGAACATACAACCCTCCAATCACAAGCCAACTACTCTACCTACTAAGCCACATTCCTATTCAAACTTCACAGATACAACATTTTTGCTTAGTTATTTTTGGGTTTTAGCATTTTAAATGGACCAAATAAATCATAATATACAGTCATCAGCAAAACATACAGCAGTTCTGTGAAGGCCTCGTGTTTGTTAGCAAACATTAGAGAATAAATAACATAATAAGGACCATGATAAGACGCCGGGCAGGTCAGGAATACGAGTTGTGGTGCAATTTGAAATAGGGTTAGGTTATAAACAATATCCCAAGCTTTGAAAATCTGAAAATCATTAGAAATTGGAAAGGATATAAAGCAACTACAAGCCTACAAAGACATGGCCATCCACGCAAATTGGCAAGCTGGGAAAGGAAATTATCATTCAGAGAAACAGCCAAAAGGTCCATGGGAATTCTGGAAGATCTGGAGAGATCCACAGCTCAGGTGGGGGAATCTGTAAACAGGATAACTAATAGTCATGAAAAGTCTAAAAAGTATTTTTAAAAGAATGCCACAAGGAAGGTTCTTGTTAAAAGAAACCCATAAGAAGTCCTGATTAAAGTTTTTCATACGCAATGTAAGGTGCACAGTAGATCTGTGGAAGAACTTTTTTGCCTACATTCAAAACACTTAATGTGACGGAAAACTAACACTGCACATCACCATGAACTCACCATCCATATAGTCAAACATGGTTGTGGCAGAAAAATGCTGTGGGGAGGGTTGTCATCAGCCAGACTACAGGAGCAGGTCAGAGTTGATGGGAAGATTGGACTGAGCTAAATATGTAGCAGTTCTGAAAAAAATAATTCCCATTAAATACATTGAGGTTTGTTGTTGGTGCTGTGATCCAGGGGTGTTTGAGTTGTGGGTCTCTGTTTTGATAATGTTCTTGTTGTTTATTGTCATTCTTTAGATCTTGCCTTATCAGTTCATTCCTTGTTCTCTTTAACTAGTGTTTGTCTTTTCCCCTTGATTTGTTTCTTCTCGGACTGCAAATTCAACTCTGTTTATCGTTCACCTCCCATCTGCCTGTCACTTCCCCTTCATAGCTGTTATCTTCTATCACCTGATTTTCCTCTGTCTGTTATCTTCTATCACCTGATTTTCCCCTGTCTGCACTCTTCCTCAGCTCCATTTTCCTCCGTTTAGTTTTCCTGGTTGCTTTGTCATTTCCACCCCTACCTTAGGATATAAGTTCAACTGTTTTCGTTGTTCTTCGCTGGATCCTCCATTATATTCCCTGCAATTCTGCTTCTGTATTTTCATATTTAATTTAATCTTCATCTATACTTTTTCTCAATCTTGCTTATATTGCATAAATAAATATCCTAAATATCTAATCTAGAATGGGAAAAACATACTGGAGGGGGCATACAAATTTCCTTCTTAATTAATTTGCCAACAAAATTTGCCTTTTATAGCTGGCGAATATAAGTACAGTATGTTACACATCTTTCTTAAAGATCTCATTTTACCAGTTGGAATTTATAATAGATAATAAGTATAAAACAGTCTTAACAAATAAAGAAGTAGTGCTGATTAGATGGCTTTGCCCATGATAAGGAGGCTCATGAAAAACACCATTATGAAAAACATCCACATGAAAAAGCGATCTAAAACTTTGGCTACTTTCTTCCATTCCCCAGTCCGTTTCTGCGTGGCCCTCTGATCTCTGTAACAGTTGGCAATGTACTCAATGTTATGCAGCAGTGGCCCATTGTCGGCATGAGTGTTGCAGGAAATCTCTCCATCTTTTGTCTCTCTGTCACTCACTCCTCCTTTTCTGTATCTCATAGGACCCCCTGATTCCCCACAGTCCATGAAAATACCATTCTTCCAAGTGCTGTAGTGGTTTGTAGGGTTGTTCCGCACTGATCCTAATGGATTTAGGATTTGATCGATTTCTTCTTTCTCATCCGTGATGACAGATCCAACTGTCTCTTGACCACTTTTGATGTCATGGTCCTCTCTGCCTGGTCCCACCTGCCCGTTCATAGTGCAGTTGGTGTTGCTTACTAGTGAAGGTTCCTGTCTCTCTGGCTCTGCTGACATACAATTCTCCCCAACTTCATAGACAAAGCACATTCGAGCCATGTACTGCAGAATTACTTTTTTGGCCCACTTGGGAACCGGCTTGGCATCTGGGCCGCAATGGTGAATATTCATGATAAAGATGGTCAGAGCAGTGGAGGCTGTAATCATTGTCATCGTTGCAATGTAATATTTTCCTGTAAAAAAAAACAATGAAATAAACATTTGCATTATGTGTCTTGATGCTGCAATCATGCAAATTGCAATTTAAGTATACATTATTATGCTCACCAATGAGTGGCACATTCTCAGAAGGTGGCATAATTTCTGCAACTAACAGCTGGAAGACAGTGAGGGCCAGCATCACAGTGACACCTAAAGAAACCTTTTCCCCAGAATCAGCAGGCAGGTAGAAGCCCAGTGGAGCCAGAAAAGAGATCATTACACAAGGTATGAGAAGGTTGAAAACATAAAAGGAAGCTCTTCTCTTGAGCTTCAGCGTGTAGGTCACATCTGGGTAAGGGTCTGCACAGCATCCATACTGAACAACATTCTTCTTAGCCGGCATGCCAAGCACTTCCCACTCGACATTTTCCACCAAGTCAGCCAGGTCGGCGCTCTCCATAGCATTAAGGATGTCAAGCTGGTTTCCATTGTAGGTCCAAGAGCCATAAGTGAACCTGCACTGTTGACCATCAAAGGGGAAAAAGGACACATCCACTTTGCATGAGCTCTTCGTTATAGCAGGGGAATCCCACATCATCTGGCCGTCATGTCGAATCACCACATTGGTATCCATTGGGCCGGTAAAATGGTTGTCTGCACTGGAAAACAAAAGTTAGCTTATTTCAACAAGTAAATTATGTCAATGCTGTTTACATCCACTCCATACAGATATGCTCAAAGGCACAAGTTCACAAGCTGAAAGAGAGTCAACAAATTTTTTAAGAGTTGTACTCATTTCTCAGCAGAGTCTGAGTTTTAGACCTTCTCAGTTATGGTTTTTGACTAATATCTGGTTAGTCAATGCTATATTTTTTACCTTAATTAATATGTTGTAAACAAATAAGTTTTTTTTTTATGATTTTATATGCAGGGTCACAAATAACTCACCTAGTGCTGGCCAGGATGACTAAAGTCCTTAAAATAACTTCATCTTAGATGGCAGTATTATAATCTCTCACTGCAAAATGTAGCTCAAGCCAACCAAGAAAATGAGTACATTTAGTCAGTATACATTTATTCACATAAAAAAATTATTGTTTTACATGATTTTCATCATGTAAAAGACGGAATTCCTTGTTGCTAAAATGTGCTTTTTAAATTAACTTGCCTTGCCCATTGCTGCTCTAGTAAGTCCCTTTATAAAAAGTGTGACTGAACATTTTTCGTTTTACTAAGTTAATTAGAGTTTCATGAGTCTCTCTTTGTCTGGGGTGTGATTATATGTTCTGCTACCAGCCGCTGACTGTGAGTGAACTGCAACAAAAACTGCAATATCTTGGCCAGTGAGTCACCATAACATCTGTTAGACACATCCAACATGCCAACCAGTTATCTGGAGGTAATGCCTGACAAAAACTAATACTATCCTAGAATCACAACATAAACATAGTATGTTCAGATCAGCCTAACCTTGAGTGTTTCAGCAACAAACTTTTCAGGTTTGGCTGTCTTGTGGTGTAATAACAATATGTGGAAAAACATTTCATGACTACTTTTTTTATGGTGGACAATCTGTTATTCTGTGATCATTGGAAGTTTATTAGAGATAGAAGAGATATTCTTTATTGTACCACAGTGGGGAGATTCGGGTGTACCAGCAGCAAGAACAATCCTGACATCTTAGAAATGTCAGAAGACTTTAAATAAACAAGGTGGGCCATCATTGTTTCTTTTAGCAGATAAATCCAAAATGTATGGACGAAACTACAGAGATGTAATTCACCAGACACAACATCAACTTTGGTACATCATCATCTAAGTCCCCAGACCTAAATCCTGTGAAGTGATCTGCAAAGAAATTAGTTGATACTCCAATCATGTGATCTGTTGTTTCAATATTTCAGATGCTGTCCTGTTGGCAAATGGGTGTAGCTCAGAGTATGGACAGAAGAGGACAGATTTATTTAAAGATTTATTCTAAGATTCCTTGTACATCGTTACAAGAGATGCCAATATATAAGGCCAGCACTGTAAGCCTTAAAATGTCATTGCTTTATTCTCATGAGTTGGTGTAAAAGCAGACACAGTCCCGAGAAATGGTTTCAAGGAATGACCAGCTTGTGCCTTTTTCACTGATCACCAGGAGTTTACCAATACAGTGACTGAATAATTAACTCAACACCATTCCAACCTACCTGTTATATAAGACTATATCAGGTCTCCATACATAACTACCAGGTATACGGATGGTATCGAGTCCGTCGTACTCATCTTTATCCCATCTGAGGTGTGCATCAAACCACACTTGCCTTATCCACAAATATGCAGTCAAAATTTGATTTCGCTCATCCTGTAAAAAATTATAATGGTTAATGTAGGCAAAAACAGGCATTTGACATAAAATGCTACAGAAAATTGTAAATAAATAAACAAATAAATAAAAATGTGGTGCTCATAATTAAATATATATTGAAATTCTTTAATCTATTAAGGGCTAAAACTAAACCCTTAATAATAACAAAAGTTTATATGTTTTCATGCACCTCTAATATTTACTTAATTATACCATAACTAGTTGCATCACAACCACACACTTTTTGTCTCTATCAACAAACCTTCTGGCATTGTGTCTGGATATTTAACTTCTCTTTTCATAGAAAAGGTGAAGATAATATAAATAGTTTCCATCCAACATCTTCCACTTCACTGTGACCAAACAGTTAACTTCTTTTAGTCTCATCTCACTCGCATTTATTAAATGCTTCAGCTTTGTCCATGTAGGCGTCTACAAACTTAACAAAGCTTAAAGGTATCTTGGTCCGCACAGGGACAGGGACAAGGACTTGTAAGTACCAATTTTCTTTTTTCTAAAGTTGCAGTTTTCCACAACTTGACAAAGCAAAGATGATGTTGAAAAATCCATCCATCTACCCATCCATTATCTATTAATTAATCCTGCAAGGTTGGGGGGGGGGGGACCTGGTGCCTATCTCCAGCAATCATCAGGCAAGGTTGGAAAATACAGTTGTTTACAAATGCTTCAAAAACTTTTCCAATTGGTATAACGTCTTTCTCAAAGTTCTATAGATTTTCTTTTGTTTTGTGTGTAGCGGTCAGTGCTCTGACTGCTGTCAAATAAATTATTTTCATAATTAAGCCACACGGGATGCTTTGCGAGTATGAACAACCTGTTTAAGGTCACGGTACAGGGTATTAGTCACATTTAAGTTCAGATTTTGAACATTACACTCCAAAACCTTTATTTATTTTATTTTATTTTGGACCATTCAGACTTTGGCTTGTTTGTGTGCCTATGTCCTGCTGTGTAACCTCAATGCACTTGAGCTTATGTTTACAAACTATTGGTCAGATTTTCTCTTCTAGGATCTTCTGGTATATAGCAGAATTCATGGTGCCATTAAAATACAGCACATTCTTCATGTCCTGAAGCAATAAAGCAGCCTCGCAACATCACACTACCACTACTATGTTTGGCTGTTAGCATGATGTTCTTTTTCTGAAATATAGTGAACTTCCAAAAAGTTCTACTTTTAACTTTTTAGAACATTCTCTTAAAAATATTTGTATCATCAAGATGTTAGTGGGGACTGTAATACAGACTGCTACGGGAGATCCTTCCTGCCCACAGCCATCAGCATCTACAACTCTTTGAAGAAACTCGGAAAGGATGAGTTACAATAACCTTTAATTTTCTTTTGGGATTAAGAAAGCATGAATTAACTGTATAAGCTCTTGGAGTAATGTTGGTAGGCCAACAACCCCTGGGAAGGTTCACCACTGTTCCCTATTTTCTCCATTTGTGGATAATGGCTCATGCTGTGGTTTACTGAAGTCCCAAAACCTTTCTACACTGATAGATGCCAATTACTTTGTTTCTGATCCATCTGCTCTTGATGCTTTTAAAGATTGGGACATGATGTGTTGCATTTGGAGATCATTTAGCCTATTTCGTGTTGTCAGACAAGTATAGAGCAATTTCTTGATTCTTCAGGTCAGGCAGTAATCAGTTTTCAAAGTGCCTATTGAAACGGAGGTCTTGTCCACACGTAACAGGGTATCACACAAAACAGTAATATTTTTCTGCGATTTGGCATGTCATCCACACGAAAACGCAGATTTACGGCAACAAAAACCATTCTTTCAAAAACCTCCGGCCAAAGTGAAGATTTGCGAATTCCCCATTGTAAGTGTTTGCTTGTGGACATAAATAACCAGAGTTTTAGGTTTCGCAAGGCCACTGCCCATGACAAGAATGCTCCGACATCACATGTGCGACTTGCGTTTACACTCAGAAACTGTATGGATGCCCTAAGAGCTTTGCTGGCATTATTAATCTTCCAAGCTGTTTTTGCTTGATTGTTTTACCAAGCTCAATTACTGCTCTATGTAGAAATTAGAAAGTAGAAAGTATTTCTAATTGGATAGGATTTGGTGAACTGCGGCCGCCTACAGGTTTGGCATGCCTATGAATGTGCCTAACAATGCACTTAGGGGCTGTTTACACAACAACGTTTTTCAGCAAAACTGAGGTTTTTCTCTCCGATTTGGCCTCTCGCTTAAACGACAACGGGAAAACGGGGGGGCGAAAACGCAGCTTTTGGGAAACGGCTTCCAGAGTGGAGAATTTGGAAAACGCTGGGGGATTCGTTGTCATGTAAACGCAAGCCAGAGACTTTTGAAAACGATGACGTCACTGCCAGCCACCTACGGACATGTTGCACTTGCGCACTCCGCCTTTCTACAGAAAAACAACAACAATGGTGGATCCAGGTATGCGGTTACTGCTGATGGAGCTTCTGAAGTTATTTGGTCTCTCTGTAAGCAAAACTTAGAGATCATCAGGCTTCTATGCGATCGCCAACGGAAACGCATACAATACATGCGCCAAATAATCAATATGCCTTTATTTAAGCGGAGGAGAACTACAATAAGACTGCCATTGTTAGTTATCATGAAATGTTTCTTTTCCGGGTTGTGAGGGGGAAACTTGGAACACTGCATACACGGGCCACACTGCCATCTAAAGGTCGGGCAGATGTACTACATAGTTTTCCATTGCGCGCCCTGTCGCGTAAACGCAGTGCGTTTTCACCCGCGTATTCAAACAAAAACGGCAACGTTGTCGTGTAAACAGCCCCTTACAGTGGCTTGCAAAAGTATTCGGCCCCCTTGAACTTTTCCACATTTTGTCACATTACAGCCACAAGCATGAATCAATTTTATTGGAATTCCACGTGAAAGACCAATACAAAGTGGTGTACACGTGAGAAGTGGAACGAAAATCATACATGATTCCAAACATTTTTTACAAATAAATAACTGAAAAGTGGGGTGTGCTTAATTATTCAGCCCCCTAAATCAAAGCTTTGTAGAACCACCTTTTGCTGCAATTACAGCTGCCAGTCTTTAGGGTATGTCTCTACCAGATTTACACATCTAGAGACTGAAATTCTTGCCCATTCTTCTTTGCAAAACAGGTCCAGCTCAGTCAGATTAGATGGACAACGTTTGTGAACAGCAGTTTTCAGATCTTGCCACATATTCTTGATTGGATTTAGATCTGGACTTTGACTGGGCCATTCTAATACATGGATATGTTTTGTTTTAAACCATTCCATTGTTGCCCTGGCTTTATGTTTAGGGTCGTTGTCCTGCTGGAAGGTGAACCTCAGCCCTAGTCTCAAGTCTTTTGTAGACTCCAAGAGGTTTTCTTCCAAGATTGCCCTGTATTTGGCTCCATCCATCTTCCCATCAACTCTGACCAGCTTCCCTGTCCCTGCTGAAGAGAAGCACCCCCAGAGCATGATGCTGCCACCACCATATTTGACAGTGGGTGATGGTGTGTTCAGAGTGATGTGCAGTGTTAGTTTTCCGCCACACATAGCGTTTGGCATTTTGGCCAAAAAGTTCCATTTTGGTCTCATCTGACCAGAGCACCTTCTTCCACATGTTTGCTGAGTCCCCCACATGGCTTGTGGCAAACTGCAAACGGGATTTCTTATGGTTTTCTTTTAACAATGGCTTTCTTCTTGCCACTCTTCCATAAAGGCCAACTTTGTGCAGTGCACCACTAATAGTTGTCCTATGGACAGATTCCCCCACCTGAGCTGTAGATCTCTGCAGCTCGTCCAGAGTCACCATGGGCCTCTTGGCTGCATTTCTGATCAGCGCTCTCCTTGTTCGGCCTGTGAGTTTAGGTGGACGGCCTTGTCTTGGTAGGTTTACAGTTGTGCCATACTCCTTCCATTTCTGAATGATCGCTTGAACAGTGCTCCGTGGGATGTTCAAGGCTTGGGAAATCTTTTTGTAGTCTAAGCCTGCTTTAAATTTCTCAATAACTTTATCCCTGACCTGTCTGGTGTGTTCTTTGGACTTCATGGTGTTGTTGCTCCCAACATTCTCTTAGACAACCTCTGAGGCCGTCACAGGCCAGCTGTATTTGTACTGACATTAGATTACACACAGGAGCACTCTATTTAGTCATTAGCACTCATCAGGCAATGTCTATGGGCAACTGACTGCACTCAGACCAAAGGGGGCTGAATAAGTACTCACACCCCACTTTTCAGTAATTTATTTGTAAAAAATGTTTGGAATCATGTATGATTTTTGTTCCACTTTTCACGTGTACACCACTTTGTATTGGTCTTTCACGTGAAATTCCAATAAAATTGATTCATGTTTGTTTCTGTAATCTGACAAAATGTGGAAAAGTTCAAGGGGGCCGAATACTTTTGCAAGCCACTGTATGCAGTTAGGCGTAGATGTTTTTTGTTTTTTTAAACGAGGTGGTGAGGATTTTCTGAGTTTTTTTTAAAAACCCGGGTACGTGTGTACATGGCCTGACTCAAGTTTTGTAGTTAATACATGATTTAAGTGGAGCAATTTGTTTTTTAAACAGGGTCATGCTTGGATAGCCCATTTTCCTTAAAACTGCTTTTTGAATATACTCAGGGTGATTTTATAAGTTATTAAAATTTGTAAGTCATTTTTCCTTCATATTAACCTGTATGTGCACAACCTGTGGAATCTGTGTGGATTAGATGACAATCGTGACAAATTCAGACTTTTGGCCCGAATCCTTCCTTTCAAAACCCATTGCAGTAGCATGTTATAAAATAAAATCATCAAACTTGAAAAAAGAACAGTTAAAATGCATTCTTCAAGGCTTGACGTTTGTGCTCTGGTGTTTTACCATATCGATGATTTGTGAGAGTGTAACTTGAAGAGTCACATTCAGGATGGTGTTTGTATCCTCCACAGGCCTCAGCGCACTTGTGTAGTTGGCCATTAGGTCGGTCAGGAGCTTTTGGGCATATTTAGCATATGCACCCTTGCATGCTTGGGCAGAAATAAAAACAAACATGTAAATGTCTTTGCATTGAATAAATAAAGGTATGTTCAGTTTATTTTGAATATTGCTGAAACATAAAGGACAGGCAATTGCACAAGTGGAGATTAAATAATTTGTTTATTTGCATTTCATGCCAGTGATGTACATACATGTTGATGGAGTGGGAAAGAAGGGAGAGACATGTGACAGGAAATGTGATTGCCTGACAGATGGGGGAAGGAGGTCAAGTTAATGCCAGACTAAAATGCCTTTCTGTAAATCTCTAAAAAAATAGTTTATGAATGTTATGTATTAAAGTATCAACAGAACCAATTATAAATTCGACAATCAATGTATTAGGACAGTGTATAGCTATAGTAGCAAAACCACATGAATGGTTACTGCTTTGGTTGCAGAAATGGATTTGTACAGTCCAGATGTCAACCCTAAATCACAGTTTGAATTAAGCCCCTCATCTGGACAGAAATGTCTGTGGGATTATAGCTGCACAATCTCTTATCATCTGGTCCCACGTTTGAGGATTCTGGGAAAAAGCTTCAGTGTAAGAGGAGGGGATATAAAAGAATAAATGTATACCCCATTAAAGACAACATAAAAACTGTTTTTTGTTTGTTTTTGTTTATTTGTATGATGTGTAAAGTAAAGGATTCTTGTATTTTCCTTATATAATTAATGATTTTAAAAAACTCATTCCTATCATCAGGGGCACAGTAAGTTGGAGTACCACATTCCACTGTAGAGAAAATAGTCTACAAGTGAAAGACACTTGCCAAACAATTGCCAACATGCCCATTCATGGCCATCCAAGCAATTTAACTTTGAAAGCAGACTGCAAGACGCTAAAGGAAGTCTCCAAATACTCTAAAATGCCATTGCAGGACCTGCAGCCGCCTCTTGTCTCCGTTGCTTTGAAAACACAATCCTGCACAATCAGAAACAGACTGCAGAAGTGAACTTTCAAAGGAGGTATGCAAAGAGGAAACCTTTGCTTTCTCTGGAAAACATGAAGGCCAAACTGAAGTTTAGCACAGAAAACAGAGGCAAAGACCAGTATTTCTGGAATAATGTTCTTCTGACGGAGGAGTATAAAATCGAATTGTTTGGACACAAGAACAGAGGACATATTTGGCATAAACCAAATACAACATTCCAGGAAAAAAGATTATCCTAGCTATAAATCACAGAGCTGAAAATCTTGTTTTAGTTATCCGTGTTGCACTCCTTTGATCTGGGGATGCAGCAGGACCTAGCCAGCTTGTTCAAATGATATTTGACTGTCAAATGAAAGAGCAAATTGATTTGGAAAAAAGGGAATGATCATTTAATTGTTGTTTTTTAGTACCACGGACGCGCCCCGAAACAGCACGGTGTTTACGGTGCAGTTCAATTAACCGTGTTGCACTCCTTTGGTCTGGGGATGCAGCAGGACCTGGCCAGCTTGTTCAAATGACATTTGACAGTCAAATGACATTTGACTGTCTGCTACTCTTGCTTTCAGCGTGTTTAAATCATTCAGACAGTCATTTGGTCCACTGGTAGACTAAGCCACAAAGATAATTGCTAAAGAAACTGGGTGTTTCAAGAGTGTTATATTCAGGCATATTTATAGAAATTTAAGAAAGAAAAGGAAAACAAGTGGTACAAAACGTGTAAACAACAGACATAACCGGGGCCTTGGTTTGGGAGTCAAACCCATTGTGAAAATCGGAGAAGAATTACAAGGTGTGGCCCTCAGCTTGAGTCACTGCTGCAAGAGCCACCACACAGGGTCGTATCCAGGATATGGACCACAACCATTACATCTCTTGTGTTATGCCACTCCTGAACCAAAGACAACATCTGAAACATCTCATCCAGGCTAAGGAGTAAAAGGACTGGGCTGTTGCTCTGTGATCCATCCAAAGTCGTGTTTTCAGATTAAGTAAGTTTTGCTTTCAATTAGGACATTTTAGAGGCACAGACTTCAAGTTGCTTGCAGTCCAGTGTCTTTTTTTTTTTTTACAGTCAATGATGTTTGGGAAGGTGTGTGATCCCCTGGTGTTGGTCCTCTTTTATTGTTGTATTGTATATGTTACTCTGTTTTTTGTGTTTAGATTGCATCCAAATCAGCTAAGACATCTACAAGGAAATTTTAGAGCACCTATTTTCCCCTTTGCTGACTAGCTTTTTGAAGACTTGATTTAATTTTCCTGGAGGACTTGGCAACTGCCAACACCGCTGATATAACTGGTTTGATGACCATGATATAAAGGTGGCATTTTTATTGGTAAGTAATATTTTGGGGGGTTTCAGCAGACGGAAGCGATATTAACAGAAATAAGTCCTTGAAATGTATCACTCTGTGTAATTAATCAGAATTACTAAAATTTGAGAAGGAAAAATTTTTTTTCAACTGTATTTTAATTAACAATAATGCACATATATAGACAATAAAAAAAAAAGCCGACACTTACTTGCCATGCCACTGAGGAACAGAAGTGATGGAAGTAAAGTCAGAATTCTCCAACATACCATTTTCCAGAGCAAATTGTCGGCATCCAAGAACCCTTTTAAGCTGTTCCGTCCAATTCTTAAAAAAATAATTTAATAATTAATAATTAATAATAATAATAATAATAATAATAATAATAATAATAATAATAATAATAATAATGGATCTTATTCCAGCAGAAAAGTTAAAGAAAATCTCTGCATAAGTCGAATATTTGCCCTGAAGTAGGGAAGCGGATTGTCAGATTTCTGAAAAACACACACACACATAAGAAAAGCACATGTAAATCCCACGCACGCATGTCATCTCCTGACACAGTCTTCCGGGGGCGTAGACTATCTCTTATAATGCGTGCATCGGATCCTTTTTTTTTTGGTAACAAAACAATGAAAAAGCTGTCACACAAACAAAGAGCAATTCGATGAAGGACAAAATAAATCGATCATTTAATTGTTGATATTTTAGCACCACGGAGAGCGCCCAGAAACAGCACGCTGTTTACGGTGCATTTTAGTTAACCGTGTTGCACTCCTTTGATGAGCTACTGAGATATTTTTTCCCATATAAATAAAACCATTTCTGTGTATTATTTTGACACATTTTTTTCACTGCTCGGCGTCTCTTCCGGAAACTGCTTCTCTCCTCCCACTCTTGTTTTTCCTCCCGCTATCTCCCACGCAAGGATGACAGCAGCATCCCTGGGCCCATTGTCATCTACTAGGTGCATCTGGCTACCTTTCTAAAGATGAACGTTTCGAAACTGAAGATGGCTGGATGACATCCCAGTCTCTTCTTCCTGGCTCGATGGGATCAGGGATGTTCGCGCATTGACATTGTTGTTGTTAAACCATTAACCATAACTGAAGCGACTGCTGGGCAGAAGTAAGCTGGGTGGAGGTAGGGTGTTTCAGAGTGCATTCTTGAATAATAAAGCATACATTAAGGAATTTGTCAGAATAAACATGGCTACTTCAAAATGTAAATCCTAGCTGGGAATGGCATACACACTACTAATTACTAGTGTACATGATGCATTTGCACAATTTTCCGTGAATAGAAACATATGTTGTAACAGTGTGATTAAGATTTCGTTATGTTTCCCCTTCTTGCAGGGTAAGATGATCCAAGGCTCAAACATTTTGGGCTATGAGAGGCCCCTGGTCATTAGGATATCATTTGCCACTTGTATTGTGGTTACTGTGTGCCTGCCGCTGTTAGGACTCATCACTTGCGTCTCTATATCCTCTCTTTTTCACTTTGAAGATGCTACTGGTACACATTGCCAGGTAATTTCCCAGTTTCCAACAGTTTGCTAGAAGTTATTCTCGTGCAAAACCTGTCAGAAGTCTTGGCACCCCAGGCAAAGCCTGTAAAATGTTTGCAGCAACATTATCTCTCACTTTTTTGTTGTTTCAACCTTCAATTTGAGTACTTTTATTCATTAAAATTACTGTGTCTATTTTTAAATTACTTCTGTACTTTTGTACTTTAGTTTAACACTTCTACTGTTAAAATTGTATCCAACCCCGTTTCCTGTTCATTAGCCCAATCATCTAACATCTTTCTGTAACATTTCACATGGTTGGAGCTTACAGATGGTTCTTTGACCATTCCTCTTTAGATTCCCCAGGGCCCTGGGTCTTCTATTAGCTATTTCTACAGCTTATCCCATTTTTTTACTATTTTAAAGCCGAGGACTGCTGTAAATAAAAAAAAAAGATTTCATGTTAATTATATGTTTATTATGAACCTTCTGAGAGGACCACATTTTCAATTATTAAACTGAAGCTATGCAATTTTGTCATAGATTTTATGATGCCACGCACTTTGACATAGTTCCCATGAGCTTTAGAGCAAAAACAATCCGACAGCATCGCAGATTCTCCACTGTACATCAGGTGATTTTCTTTTTTCATTGTTTGTCTTACACTAAACCAGCCTGAAGTGTTTGCTGCCCAAAAGCTCAATCTTAGTGTCACCTGACCAAAACACAGACAGATGGAGATAAAGTTTATTTGTACTTATCTAGAATGTGTTTTTCCCACATTAAATAAATGTACTTGTATTGAAGTTTCTTTTTCAAAATATTTAATTGTAATATCCAGCTGCAGTAGAAATGAAACTTGGGTTTTGTTATCCCAAGGTTGTTGTTGTTTTGATTTTACATGTGATGCACAACCATGTGAAAATATAGAATACATGCTTCACTATTTGTCTTCAGGTTTCCAACTACCTGCCATCCATCAGTGCCTCGATCAGCCTCAGTCCTGAGTGCCACATATGGCGGTTCTGCATCGGACTGCACTCTGCTCCGAGGCTTCTGGTGGCCTTTACCTACTTCAGGTTTTACAAGTCCCGCTTTGCTGCCAGGTCCTCCGAGAGCACACTCAGCTGCTTGAACTTGGCCTTTTCAATTTTTGAGAACCTGGGCCTGTTGCTCCTTACATATGTGTCCTCTAATGAGACATACTGTGAGTGATTGAGACATGAAATACCTTAACAGATGCATCCCACTTAGATCAGCACTTGTTTAAGCTCTTTTTTTAGGGGGCAGTGGGTACTTTGTGGTTTATACATTTTACTACTAATTTAGTAATTATTTTGTTTCTCAGTCATCATATAGACATGTTTCTGAACATATTTTCTTCTTCTTTCATGTACAGTTGTGCATAAGGAAGGTTTTGTCCTCTTCATTGTGAGTTCTCTAATTTACATGCTGATAACCTGCCGTTTGTGGAGATCTATTAAGAAGTATTCATTAAGTCCTGAGGTAATGGACAATAAATATAAAAATATCATAATCCTAAAGCCACCTACTTGAACTGCCGTATTTGAGTCTTTTTGTGATGTTATTTCTTTCTTAAAGGATGCCAAGTCTCATCACTGGAAAGTTCGCTTCTTACTCCTCAACGTTTGCTTCTGTGCTTTTGCTGGATTCTTTTACTGGAAACACAACATGTACTGTGAATCAGGAAGTAAGTTTTACATTGCTTTACATTTATTATCTAAAAAAGAATCCAATTGACACAAAATATACAGCCCCATCCTAAAGTATTTATACTATACAGAACATAATGTAGTGCCTAGTTGTCAAAGGAAAGTCAACTGATGGTTCTGAACCTTTATGATATGAACCTTTACTAAATAAGAAATAGAAAAGTTTGACATGGATTTGTATACAGTCACTTTTTTCAATACTTTCTAAAATTAGCATTTGCTCCAGTTACAGCTTTAATTTTTGGAGGCATGTCTATCAGTTCTGAATATTTGAAGGAGGAGAGTGACTCTATTTAGTAATTCAGTGAAGGAAATTATTTCTTTAAATCTGTGTATAAATTTCCTTTCACTTTATAATCAAGCACTACTTTTTGTTAATCTATCACATACAATCCCAATCTGATAGGCTGTAATTTCTGGTTGTAATGTGGCAAAAATAGTTATGGGTATGTATATTTTTGCCAAATAATGTGTTAGCTTTATGAACTATGCAAAATGCTGATAAACACATGTATGTATGACATCTGTGTTGTTCACAGGTTACACCTTTTTTGCGCTGTTTGAGTACCTTGTTGTCTTCTCCAACATGGCCTTTCATCTGACTGCAGTGTGGGATTTCAAGAGTCGGGAGGTTGTGGTCATTTCCTCCTTTGAGGATAAAGACTTCTGACTAGAAACTAAAGGAGAATGTGATAAATGTGAAGGCATTATACCACCTGATGATGACAGCGGCGATCCAGTTGAAGAAGATTGGGATGGGCTTTTTCACATTTTTTCATGAGGACAATTTTTAAGTAGTTAAAGTTAGTCATCTAATTGCCAATAATGTCAGTCAAACAGATGTTAAACAGATTATACATACATATACACATGATGAATGGAAGAACAGCTCTTGTTCCAATGTTGTTTTTTTAATTCCTTAAATTTCGCACAATATTTTAGGTGATGTGAAAGTTTTACTTTGACATCGTGCACAGCAAATATGTGGCCATACTGTATGTTTGACAAAGTACATTAGATGTATTTTAGTAATCTGAATACTGTCCATCCTCAGAGTTAATTGCTTTTAACATCGTATTTTATATAGTTTTTTCCACCAAATATATTATTCATATTGTTGAGACCTGAAGGTTTGAGGTTCACCTCTTTTTTGTGTGTGTTGCAGTTGTGTTTATGATAACCATTTAAACCCAATGGAATATTTATCTCTATTGAACAATTAAAGAATGGTTTTCTGTTTCTTAAATTGTGTAGAAGTACAGTTGATTCTATGATTGTCAATAAAATGTCACAGACTTCTCCAGATTGCCATGGATGACAAAAATTTGATCGTATTTGTAATTTGAAGCTTTCTAGCAGAGGGGGATGCAAAAGTTCTGTTAAGTCTGTCAAGTTGTACCTGTGCTGTCAAATAGACTCCATTTCCTATTAAATAAGTCAGACTTTGGTGTTTATTTTTACAGCTAAAAATACCACAACAAAGACCAGACTTCAGCCACTGACAATATCTTTAAATAATTAAACATTTAAGTCTGACCAAAAACAGATAAAATATAAGTTTTTATTGATGCACATTTAATTGAGATTTCAGTCTTTTATCCTGAGGCCTTTTTGCATTGTCCACCTTTGAATGTTGACATAGGAAGATTTCAAGAACTGACAAGAAAGTTCTTGTGAAATGCTGTCAATATCACAAAAAAGCTTGGCAATATTTTACTTTGTCAGTTTATTTTTTTGGAACATTAGAACTCCATACATGGATAAATATTTTTAGAAATTTACTTTAAAAGTGGTGATTGCTTCCAAAAACAATTACCACAAAGAAAGTAAAATCCTGACCAACCAAATTGTTTTATTTATTTATTTTTTGCTGTCACTGAAATCAAGAATCAGTAATGTTCATGCAGTGTTACCAAAGGACTGAGAATGGGAAGCGCATCATGTTGGGATAATGGCCAATATAAATGTGCAATCCGTTTATTTGTATAACACACACTTTTTACATAAATTTAAGAAGGGATAAGTTTAAATAATATTTCGAATTCAAGTATTTATTAATATAAAAACTTTTAATTTTTTATAAACAAACTATTGTGGTTTGGTTGGGCTCCAGGAGTTCAACTGGATTCAGTAAATTAAAATTTTAAAATAATAAATGTTTTTTTTTTTTTTTCTCAAAACACTTAAGAAAAATTTGGGGAGGATTGCTGTGGGAAAAATAAATATATTTAATTTCTTCAAGGGTTTTGCAGTGCTTTATCGTCTCCACTAGATGGCTCACTTTCTCTGCACACGCATGGACGTCACGGATGCTTTCCGTGATGTCGATTATACACTCCAGCCGCTAAGGGGCAACATAGATCGGCGTTGCACGGTTCCCCTCGCCGCAGAGCAAGACGAGCTTGCTGCGGCTTTTTTGTTTCCGTCTCTAGGCTTCCTGAAGACCGAGAGCTCTACCAGGAGGTGGAGTAACGTTGCTCTTCAACTCCACGGGACCAGGCATCTGCTACAATGTTGTTATCGAGCTGAAATTACATTTGTTGACTGTAACACATGACAGGTAACTTTTATTCCCAGTTTTTGCTATAATCGTGGTCTTGTTTTAGCAGTATTGCTTTTGCTTAAATTAAACTACAACTGCTCCTCCTTGATAACGTTCGTGGTTTAGCTACACGTCACCCGTGGCTAATTTGCATCTTTAGAAGAAGGAAAAAAATGCAGCTTGTCGACGCTGCTATAAACTTACATAATAGACACAGAGGGGATTGTTTTTTTTTTTTTTAAGTCTAACAAACTGTGTCCTTTTGTGTGAGGTTATATTCCATTTTCCTCGTAACCCGAGTTGTTGAGCTAGCTAGCCTCCCGTTGGCTTGACAGGCACCCAAAGAAAAGAAGCAGAAGGTGCAGGCTGCTGTCACTTTGCAGACTGATTTCCCTCTTGAGGTAACATATATTTTTTTGATAGACTGTGGTTCACTGGAGTATAAGTCCGCTTCAGATAAAGCCAGTCACTTCCTGAATGAAAGCCGTGCTAACGACACTGGGGTGACGCTAAACATATGTGTGTGGGCTGCGCAGAAAACTATAAGAAATTGCTTTTACCTTTGGGAATTTATTGCCGTGTATTTGTGTTGTTTTCAGATAAACTGGTATCAATTACATGTGAGAGCAACCTTTGATCTGATCAATTTTTTACTCTAGTTGTCACTGTTGTATAACAGAGTGATTATCCTGTCCTTTAGCTCGCAATTAGTTATCAGTTCATATCCCTGTTAGTTCAGTTGCTAAGTTCATTTTTACATATGGGATGCTAGTCGATGTTGTTATTTGAATTCGGAACATTTGTATTGAAATTGCTTTTTAGTTCTAGCCTGGCAACGGACTCTGTATATAAATATACATGCAGAGCAAGTTTTTGCAACTGCAACAGTGTGTCTAGATTTCTATACTACTTTAGTTCACCTCATCAAAAAAGGACAGTGTTAGGAAATGTATTTAGTTTGAAACTAATTATTACAACTGTTCTGTTTTTGGTATGACATAGTTTTCTAAATCGACTGCATATACATTTTAATTTTACGGTTTTATTTACTTCTTCTTACGCCTCTTTTTATTCTACTTCTTAAAGTGTGTGGTTATGCCTTTTTTCCTTTTTCTATTTTCAATCTAACTATTGTGAGAGTTACTTTAAACACTAATGGCTTGGTCAATTAGCCTTTTTTATTACCCACATTTTGTGTCTATGGATGTGTTCACAAATTTTAAAGATAAATATTCATAAAAAGGCTCAGATCTTATATATCATTAAATTAAATAGCATAGTATTAAATTGAAACTTTGTATTTTGCCGTATTCTCTATATTTTGATTATAATCTAAATTTTGGTCATTTGACTCCAAGAAAATATGACCAATTAGGAAGTCTGATCCAACCAAGGAAATTCTAAATAATCTTGTGGTGTATATAAATATATTGGAGACACATCACCACATTTGCTTTCAGTATCTTATAAAGACTTTGGTTGTCCAAATGGGTACAAAATACCTCCCCTTTGAGTACAACCTGACATATTTTCAGTACAAAATCTCTAGAGGTAAATTGCAATGAAAAGTCAGATATGACAAGACAACAACCACAAAGGTATGAAATGGCGAAGGGGTGAAGTGAAAAACACCCTGAGAATACTGATAAAGGAATAAAAACGGAAAGACTAAAGCACTTGAGGTGTGAAAATACTTAAAGGTTTTAGTTGTCAATGTTGAAACTGGAATGTTGGTTTTTCTGTGATTCTGTAGAATTTACACAAGAATTCCCGTTTTTTCCGGCAGCACGCAACAGACATGGAGCTTCACAAATCTGTGACCTTGTGGATATTTTATTTGTGCCTAATTGGAGAGAGTGCATCTGAAAGATCAAGTTCCCCTACACTGGAGAGTCAAAATGGTGAAAACAGTGTTTCAGGTGAGTGGTTATTAATTGCTTTAATCTTTTGTAGCATTGTGAATGATAAACTGGTCTTACACACACCCCCCCCCACACACACAATAGTGTGCCAGAGTATTACAGTTTGTGCTACATCTTTGTGATTGTGCAGGCACTAAATGTAGCTATGCTGAGAATAGGACAGCTGGCATTTGCCATTAAGCCCTGTCCTCCAACTTGGAGCAGGCCACCAAGTCAAGCTGATCGTAATTAAGCTAATGTTTATGAGATAAAATAACAGCAAAGCCACTTAAACTGATAATGTAGCCCAGATTGTGAGAATTAGGAACTGTAGCCCAGGTTTGTCTTTTATCTCTATGAAAATTTAATGCGTGAGTCAGTGAAGAAACTTTGTGTAAACGAGAATCTCTTGATCTGTCAATCGTAAAAATATGAGCTATGTCATAGCTTATTGTTAATACGGGTTTTTGAGGCGCTGACATATGCCTCTGTTCACTGTTGCGTCAAGATTTTGTGCTACTTGTTTGCACACGTTACTGACTCGTTTGGTTGTGGCCTTTGTTGCTGTTGCTGAGCAGACGCTTAGTGAGAACTGCTCTGACATTTTGTTCACATCACTTGCACACCAGCTGAAATGTATCCTAAAGACATATGTTTCTCATAAGAGTGTCACCATGCTTAATGTGATGAAGTTTCTTTTTGATTGAAAAACAAAAAGATTCAGGGTTCCTAAATGTATCCTAATGGCCGGTTGTAGATGTTAACTCTTCCCGTTATGAGGTGGCAAAGTCAAAGTGTGTTGCTCCTCATGCAGGCACACAGAATAGTTTATGCAACTTGAGCTCTTACAAAAAAAGCAGGCACACTGGTATGTAAATATCTTATCTAGTGTCTGGACATTTGCAAGCCAAATACGAAAAAAAGACCTGGTTACGTTTGTGCTTGAGACTTTTGCAGGTGTTAAACGTTTTTCCTGACATTCACTCTGCGTTAAACACGGGGAGTGAGAATGCCTTTCCCTCTGCGGTATGTGGCTTTGCAGGTTTACTGAGGCTGAAAAGCTTGCATGCTGTGGCTCAAAAATTAACTTTTCGCTTCACAGAAGTTCAGTTCTTTGTTCTGGTTTAGTGGTTTCACTTGATTAAACTACAAGAAAATGTAGTTGGTGCTGTTTCCCTTGTGTGTTTTAGGGCTATTTGGGTGAATTGTTAGTGACAGTTTAGGCTGTTTTAGGTCTGTTAAGCCAGTTTGTCAAAACATTTTGCTCTGGAAGAAATAGAGCTTTGTTTTGTATAATTTGATCAGTGTTTCATTGTAGATTACTGCTTCTGTAAGTCAAAGCCTTTAGATTGATTTTTGCAGTATTGTGGCTGACAAAATGTAATAAAGCACCAGGATCAGGGACTTTTTGTAGAACTTGTCTCAATCACATAAAAGGGGAAGTTAGGCTGATTTTGAGCAACATGACAACATAATGTTGCATGGTTCTTTCACGCAACATTAAAAACTTCTGTCTAAACCTGTTAATGTGTTTCTGCGGAAGGATGTGGTCATTGTGAAGCTCAATCTCGGCTCTGTGTTATCAATCTAAACCATTATTTCTCATTGACAAGGCCACTGTCCTCATTGAACCTAACCTCTATGATCCTGGTTCACGGATGTTTGGTAAATGGTCTAAATGTGCTTTCTTTTTAAAGTACAAATAAACATCAACTAGAAAAAGAATTTCCAAATCAAAACAGAGAGCAGCTGTTTAACATGATACACTTGCATTGAATTAATGCAGGATAATGTAGAGTATTCTTACAGTACTATGAAAAAGGATTTGCTCGCTTGCAGATTTGTTTTCAGCTTCTTTTTTCGTCACACTTAAATGTTTATGATTAAACTAATTTTAATGTACAAAGGTTTATTTTATTTCACTTTAATTATGAAAGCAATCCCTTTTTCAAGGGAAACCTGGGCATGAAGGGAGACTTTTATAAGTTACAAGGCAGAAGGTTCAAGCTTAAAGTTTGACAAGGAGGGAAAATAATTATCCAGACCAACCTGGCTATATATGGAAAAAGCAATGAATATCGTAAATTAACTTTGATTATCCACATTTTTGAAAAGTTTATTTCAATTTCACTCCCTACACTTAGGCCTGATTACTGCCAGACCTGTAGAATCAATACATGTCTCAAATAGAATGTGTCTGACGACGTAAGGTTGGGACAAATATCTAAAAAACAACCCATCATGCTCTGCTCAAAAGAAATTCAACCACAGATGAGAAACAAAGGTTTATATATTGATATTGTTCTGTCCAAAAAGGTTTACAAAGTCATTTCTAAAGTTTTGCACTCCAGGTAACAACAGTGGTGGGAAAAACAAGAACAACTGCAGACTAGGGATGCAAAGTTATCATTAGTGCAGCATTACTCGACTTACTCTCAATACTACAAGAACTGATTGCACTGCAATATATTTTAGCAAATTAATTAAATGACATGTACTCAGCTTCTCCAGGCTCCAACAGTGGGAAGTTTCCAAAACTAAAGCTAATGCTGACCAAGAAGATCACAGAGGCCTGTCTCACATTTACCTTGATTGATCCCCAAGACCTTTGTGAAAATATTTTGTGGTCTGGCAGGACAGAGGTGGATCTTCTAAGAAGTTTTAGGTCCTGTTAGATACAGCATAAAATTCACACAGATTCAGAAACAACAGACTGGATGACTCTTTGCCAAGCACATGGAGAGGACATAAATGCCATGACTGAGTGTGTGACTGACTATATAAACTTCTGTGTGGACAACATCATCCCCACCAGAACAGTGAGATGCTTCCCTAATAACAAATCCTGGATCACCAGTGACCTGAAGGAACTGCTAAACAAGAAAAAAAGAGCCTTCAGGCAGGGAGACAGGGAATTACTGAGGAGTATACAGAAGCAACAACAGGAAGAAGCTGGAGAACAAACTACAGAGGAACAATATCAGAGATGTCTGGTCAGGAATGAGAAAGATCAATGGTTTTAAGGACAGGAAGGATTGGATAGATGGAAGTCTGGACATAGCCAATGAACTGAACAAATTCTTCAACAGGTTCAGTTCAGGAACTAGCTCAGCATCCCCCTCTCCTGTTCCCAGCCAAACAGACATCCCACTCTCCTCTGACCAACAGCTTTCCTGTTACACCTCTGATGTTTTATCCTTCACCTCAGCCATGGACTCTTCTAATTCCACAAGTTTGACTTAAACCAAATCAGGAAATGCTCCTACCCCCTTTGCCTCCCCCTCCCACTTGTCTGTCTCCAAAAGTCAGGTGAAGAGACAGCTGGAGAAACTGAACCGGAACAAGGCTGCAGGTCCAGATGGTGTCAGCCCCAGAGTCCTGAAGGCCTGTGCTGAGAAGCTCTGTGGGATTCTGCAGCACCTCTTCAACCTTAGCCTAACTCAGGAGAAGGTTCCATTGTTGTGGAAGACATCCTGCCTTGTTCCAGTACCCAAAAGAACTCACCCATCAGTCATCAATGACTATAGACCTGTTGCCTTGATATCCCACATCATGAAGGTCCTGGAGAGACTCCTGTTGGCACCCCTGAGTAAGCAAACAAGAACGTATCAGGACCCACTAGGGATGGGACGATACACTTAAACTCACGATACGATGCACCTCGATATGTCAGAGTCACGAAACGATACGTCAAGATACGATATCAAAAAAGAAAAAAATAATGTATAATACCAGCTTGTTTTTTTTTTTTTTTTTTGCACACAGGGAAACACAAGGCCTAACAGGCCAAACACAAACAAGAACACTCCCTTAGTGCTGCTCTAACCCTAGGTTAAGTTATCTCAGGACTGGTTCTTCTTCAAAAAAACTAACATATCAACATGTTCTGGTGTAATCAGTGATCTTTGAGCAGACACAATGTCTCCTGCCGTGGAAAAGACACGCTCACTGGGCACTAACGTAGCAGGAATGCAAAGGTAGGCTTTGGCAAGGAGGGCAAGTATGGGGTAAGCATATGCATTAACTTTCCACCACTCAAGTGGACTACTGTTGAGTGGGATAGGAATCCCACTTCTTTAGGAGAGTATCTCCATTTCAATCCCTCTGCTGGACTGCAATGTCTCAACAGTAGTGTAGGAGCTCCCAAGGAGATCTTCTAATGCTGTCTTCTTTGGTGGGGGAGGCTGTTTCACGTCCTTCATCTGCATTTCTCCTTCTACTGGCTCTTCCTGGCTCTGCTCTGCTCCCTGTGCTGCCTCAACCATGACCCTGGCCTGCTCTGCTGCTGCCCCTGATGTTGAAGCACTGGCCCTTGTGGTTCTGTAACTGGTTTGAAAAAAATAATAATCGAAAAACTAGTTTTCAATCCTTCACTCCCTCTCTCTCTCTCTCTCTCTCTCTCTCTCTCACAGACTCTCTCACTCTCTCTCGGATAGTCTAATAAAAAAAACAAAAAAAACATGAGAAATAAGTTTTCAGGCTCTGGCCTACACATACAGAGTAACACATGCGCAGGACACCTCACATTTTTTTTTCAATAAAAATTAGCCTACCTGGTTGCGCTGCTCGTGAAGTGCTGAAGCTTTTTCACGTATTCGGGCATAGATGGACTCGCGTTGTTCATCATTCAGATGGAACAGGCTTCGGAATCGTGGGTCAAGCGCTGTGCATCCTGCAGCATGTCATGACAGTCCCCGGAGTACCGGTCCGAGATGTCAAGTAGGATAGCGCTTTTCATGTTGGCAATGGTCTGTGTGTCATTTTCGTCTGGTGACATGCTTTGCTCGATCATGAACTTCAGTGGCATTATCAGTGAAACAGTGGGCTCTTTTTCATCACAGACAACTGTTGTGGCTCTCTTCAGTGGCTTAAGCAGTTTCACTATGTCTTCTACATCTGATATATCAGTGTTATCCAGAGTGTCGATTTCTCTCGCATGCCTTCGGATTTCTGGGCAGCTCAGTGCTGCTGAGACAGCTGCTTGTTGCTCCAGGTAGCGCGCCAGCATGTCGTACGTGCTATTCCACCTGGTCTGGACATCGGTGATGAGTTTATGCCGAGGCAGCTCCAACTGGGTTTGCTTGTTGGTCAGGACGGCGGTGGCCGTGGTGCTCTTGTGAAAGAATGTAGTTATTCTTCGCACACGACCAATAAGGCGCGCGACACGGGATACAGCAAAGCCTCGCTTACTGGCCAGATTCACAACATGCGCCAAGCACTTGATGTGAGGGTGGAGACCGCTCTCTCTCACAGCAATGTCCATGTTGGTCGCGTTGTCTGTGACACAAGCAATGGTTGTGTGTGGCCTCGTTAGCTCCCACTCACTCAGTGCATTTCTCAGCACGTGAGCTATGTTAACACCAGTATGACTTTCACTTAGCTCACGAAATTGCAACACAAAGCTTTTACTCTCCCATTTCTCGTTGATGACTTGTGCTGTGATGGTGATATAACTCTGTGTTGCACACGAGGTGCAGCTGTCGGTGGTCAGGGCGACGCAGTCGGCATTTTTTAGACACTCTTTCACGCTTTGTTTGGTTTCATTGTAAATTTCCGGGATTACCTTCTCTGAAAAATGTCCTCGGCATGGCATCTTAAACTTGGGCTCCAGCACCTTGAACATTTGGATGAATTTTCTGTTCTCTACAATGTTAAATGGAGCCATGTAGTCCGCTATAAACTCGCCAATGAGCCTGGTTATCTGTTTTGCAAGCGGACTTGACGGGGGTAGAGTTGGTGTCAGTGCTTGTTTCATGGTCAGCTGTCCCTTCGGTAGGCTCGTTTTCTCCGGGGCCGTCTTCACATTTTTATGGTGACGTTGGAGGTGGTGTACGGAATGACAGCATAGCATAGCTTACTCACAGTCTTAGTCTTGTCAGTTACTCTATTGCCGTCTTTGTCTTTTTTAACGAGAAAGCCAAAATACTGCCAGACAGATGACTTGTATCCAGGCGGAGCGTCCTCAATTTCGACCTCATTTGACTCCATTTTTCGGCTGTTTGGGGGCAAGGCAGTTGGTGCTAATGCTAATATTTGTTCGCTCGCTGTACCCTGCAGCGTTGTTGCAACATGCGCTGTGACTTGACGTGACGACGCACTGCACCGGTCCCCGGATATACATTTTTTTTTTTCATTTAGTTTTACTCTGCTTGATCAGCAGATGGTGCTGCCAGCCTGCCACCATAGACTGTATTCCTGCCCCACATACATACACACACACACATAATACACGAAATTATTTATAAACTACACAAATCATGCATCTAGTCTTTATTTCGCGATCCATTTTTTTCAAACTCGATGCATTTCGTCACGTTTTGTATCGCGATGTTTCGCCAAACGATATTTCGTCCCATCCCTAGGACCCACTGCAGTTTGCTTATCGCTGTGGAGTTGGAGTTGAAGATGCCATCATCCACCTACTTCAACCAAGCCATTGTCATCTGGAGAAAGCAGGCAGCACTGTGAGGATCATGTTCTTTGATTTCTCCAGTGCATTTAACACAATTCAGCCTGATTTGCTTTGTCAGAAACTCCTGAAGACACAAGTGGATCCCTCAACAATAGCCTGGATCAATGACTACCTGACAAACAGACCACAGTTTGTGAGACTGAAGAATTGTGTGTCAAACCAGGTGGTCAGCAGCACAGGAGCACCACAGGGGACCGTACTCTCACCATTCCTTTTCACTCTGTACACCTCAGACTTCCAGTACAAATCAGAGACCTGTCATCTGCAGAAATACTCAGATGACTCTGCAATTGTCGGGTGTATCAGAGATGGACAAGAAGCTGAGTACAGAGAGCTGGTGGACCGCTTTGTGACATGGTGTGGAAACAATCATCTCACTTTGAATGTGAACAAAACAAAGGAGATGATTATAGATTTCAGAAGAAACAGGGATAAGTCAAAAACTGTTTCCATCATGGGAGAAGAAGTGGAGGTGGTTGAGGAGTATAAATACCTCAGCGTTCACCTTGACAACAGACTGGACTGGAGGTGCAACAGTGAAGCCGTCTACAAGAAGGGACAGAGCAGACTGTACTTCTTGAGGAAGCTTAGGTCCTTCAAGGTTTACAGCAAGATGCTGGAGATCTTCTACAAGTCTGTTGTGGAGAATGTAATCTCTTCAGCCGTCATCTGTTGGGGTAGCAGCATCAGAGCCAGGGATTTAAATAGGCTAAACACCCTGATAAAGAAGGCTGGTTCTGTTCTTGGGACAACTGTGGAACATCTGGAGATGATGATGCAAAGAAGGATTCTTCATAAAATCAAAAAAATGATGGACAACCCTGAGCATCCCCTTCATGAGACAGTCATACAACCACAGAGTGTTTTCAGTTGGAGGCTTCTTCAGTTTCGCTGCAATACAGACCGCTACAGGAAATCCTTCCTGCCCACAGCCATCATCATCTACAACAACTCCTTAAATAATTAATTATATGAGCCATACCAACACTTAATTTCCCTCTGGGATCAATAAAGTATTTTTGAATTTGAATTTGAAAATCATACTGTCAAAGATGGTGGTAGTGTGATGGTCTCAGGGTGCATTGCTGCTTTCAGATATGGGTGAGTTGCTGTAATTGATAGAACCATGAATTCTGGAAACTAGAAGGTCTAGAAGAACCTGATAGACTTTTAGCCATTGGTGTGTGTGATCTGTGTATGAAGACAAAGGGTAGCTCAACCAGTTATGAGGTTTAGGGGACAATTGCTTTTTCACATTACCCCCCCTCCCCAATAATTTAAATCATTTTTCGGAAACTCTTTGTATTTACTCATGTTATCTTATAATTGTAAAGGTGTTTGATCTGAAACATCAAAGTGACCAAAATAAAGAAAACAAAAGAAATCTGAATATGGGCAAATCGTTTTTTGTTTTTTTAAAACATTGAGAACTGGGGTTACTGTAATCTCATTATGACAATGCAGTAAATTTGCTCCACCGTTAAACAACTTTTTGCTTGATGCCTTCAGCCCCTGGTTTTAAGTATAACAGTATTGATTAAATCCCAAATCTAGAAACATGGATATTTTAGAGCTGACAGTCATTCGTTTGCAGCTATTTTCTGTCAGATGCATTCAGACAATACTTGGGTTCTTTGTAGCACAGAGACTTTGACTGAAATGCCTTGTATAAACAATAGTTTCTCTGCTGCTAAGGAATTTTGTCCTGAGTTATTTTAGCAGGAAAGTGTTTCTGTTAAAGGAGCCTCTTTAAGGAAGTTTCTGGTGTTTTTTCAAAGTAAAAAAAAAGGGATTTTTATATGTTGTTTAAAAACAAAGAAATGGGATACAAAAACTGTACAAAAACATATATTTTTTTAATATTCTGCTTGTAGAGATACTTATCTATAAATTTGAATTAAAGTTTTATATATATATATATATATATATATATAATATATATAATATATATATATAATATATATATATTATTTATTAGGGATGGGCATGATTAATCGATGATCGATTAATTTATCATTAAGAATTTCATCGATTACATTTTTTTTACCGATCAATCAATGCACGTTCTGTTGCGTAGTGAGTTTTGAAGAAATGCAATTAATTTTGCTATGTGGCCGTAATTAAAGACTTTACCACACGAGGGCGATGATTGAAAATAAAACATACAGTCTGACTCAGTTTCTCGCCAGTTTCTGTGTATTTCAAAAGTAGCATTGTCATGAAGAGGTAGCAGCAAAGTGTGGCGTGGGACCACTTTGACTAAAAAAACAAACAAACAAAAAAGTCTCGGTTCACTGCCAACACTACGAAGCTGTGTAGAAGTAGTTGAACACACTTCCAACCCTGGTTAGAAGCGGAGTATCCTGCTCTTGGTCTCAACCTAGCATCAAGTCGGTGTTAGCCCGGAGGAGCCGAGATGCACAACGAGCAGAGAAACGTACTCACCGATTACTTTTTGAGGGAGGCTCCGCCACCCCTGGATTGCACCCCTACAGACTGGTGGAAAATGAATTAAACAAGATTCCAGAGGCTTGCCAAGTTAGCACGGAGGTATGTGTATCACAGCGATGTCTGTCCCCTCATAGCAGGTGATCTCGGCGCTGCAGGTCAGACGCGACAGCAGCCTGGTGACCGTCAGTCTGACCACCAGGCTGCTTTCGCTTCTGACCCCAGCGCATGTTAACATGCTCATCTTTCTCAACAAAAATCAGTAGACTGGTGCTAAAGTTGTACATAAGTTACGGTTTCTTTTGTTTTTGTCTTTTTTACTCTGTTAATGAGTCTAATTCATTGTTAGGTACGCTGATCTCTCTCATCCTCGTTCTCGACTCTTTTTGCCAAATATAACACAAAACTTTCAGACCTATATATAGTATATAAGTATTATATATTTTTTTTTTATTAAGTTATTTTTTAACATGACTTTTTTCTTTTTCTTTTTTTTTTGGAGAAGAAAAAAAATATGAGCGTCAGTTGTGTTAATGAGTACCGTCTTTTAGCTGTCGGCTCCGCTGCTCATAGCGCATATTTTCTTTGTGCAACTACCGTGAATTAATTCCGTTTAACTGCCACGAGGTGTCCCACTTGTAATGAAGATCTCAATGAGGAAACACGCTATTTTTCTATTCTCACTGCATTTTAATATAGCCTATGAACACTGAATTTGAATATAAAAATATCAATGATTAATCGAAAATCGATCGTTAATTCTCCCGATGATCGATGAAGACAGTTTAATCGAATGCCCATCCCTAATATGGATTGGTCATTCACTGAATGACAAATTTCAAGTTTTTATTTATGGTCCTTTTGACTATGGTTTATAGTCAATGAAAACCCAGACTTCAGTTTTTCAGAACATTTTTATATTCAATTATTATAAAGGAACAATAAAAATATATTTTTATTCTGCTGGAGTGGTCAGCCACAAAGTGGCATTGCAAAGTTGCTAATTGACCACAGTGCTGTGTTTAAACTTTTTAATGGGAAGTTAAGTGGAAGAAAGAAAAAAGAAGCATATAGCATATAACCACAGCCATTTGAGAGTTTAAAAATGCCTATTTAAGAGTTTTTTTGGGAGATTTACAAGGTCTGTCAGTAAGTCAGTGATTCGGCAGTGCTGCTGCACACAGGTGTGTCTTGGACAGAACAGGCTATAACTGTTACATTCCTTGTGTTAAGCCACCCCTGAACCAGAGATTTCACACACACACACCTTATCTGGGTGAGTGACAAAAAGAACTGGACTGCTGCTCAGTGGTCAAAAGTCCTCTTTTCAGTTGAAAGTAAGTTTTGACCTTTATTTGGAAATAAAGGTCCCAACGCCTGGAGGAAAAGTGCAATCCAGGTACCGAGTCCAATGTTGAATGTTTTTTTTTGTTTTTTTCAGAATTTTGTCGTATCGATGAACCACTATGCAAAGATGACAACGCCGTTCTCACTTTTGAGGCTATCTGTAGTATCCATAAGCAGATGGATGATGACGCAAACGGCAACGTGGATGTAGTAGAGACTGATGGGGTAAGTATTTAAAAATATCACACCAGCAACTAATTCGCTATTGAAGGAATTTATTCTGTAAATCTGAATTACTATTTCTTCACAGTAGTGTAATGCCTTGAGAAGTTAGGTCTGTTGCTTCTCATTTGTCACAGTTTGCACAAGAAGAATGTCTATGTGATGTATATCCTGAGGTTCAGTATAAAGAAGAAAAATATTAATATTATAGTATTTTTTTAGAAAAATATATATTTTTTCATCTTTTAAGAGAAAATAAAACAGATTTAATTTTGATCAGCATTAAAGAGTGTGGCTTGATTTTAAGACTTGGTCTTAGATCTTGGTCATATTTCTCAAAGTGGTTTTGTTTTCTGTAGCACAGTGATGCTTCCATCACCACACAGTCATGAACTCGTCCTACACTATTTTATCAAGAAGGAACAGCATCATGGCTTATTACTGTATTTCACCTATGTTGACTTTACTATAGTGGGAGTGCTATGTAGGGCTCTTTTTTTTTTTTTCTTTCTTTTTTTTTAACTGTGTCGGTGGTTTAGTGGGTGGGTTGGCCTGCAATCTAGTGGATGTTCATTAGTGAGGCTGTATAACGAGTCAGGTGGTCACGATCATTCTAGTAGTTTTTATAAGTACGTTAAATAAAATAAGCCGGTTTAGATTCAATTTTCTTAGCAGAAATGTGCGTTAACAATATCTAATGTGATATATTCTTTTCTTTCTATATGTCAAACTGATGAGCATTCTCAGTTTCCAGATACATTGGAGCAAAATAACAACTTCAAAAAAGTGTGCAAAATGCATGTAAAAAATATTCAAATCTTTTTTCCCAAAAAATGCAACACAAAATTATCACAACATAAAGATGAAGATATTTTAAATAAATTAAAAGCTAAATTTTATTATAAAAAACACACAAAGTTCAAAATTGTCCACTTTCCTTGTTACAAATTTATACATTTAATATTGCACAAAAATTAAGCTGCACATATTTAAATAAAAAGTGCTTCAAGTTCAACGGTTGTTCTTTTTTCTCTGGTAAATGGAAAACAAATAATGTAAAACTTGCAATACGTAGTGTAAAGACGAACACTGAACATCAGTATTTATCCTCCTTGATGACATCAAAATGAGCAGTCGCGTTAGTCCGGTATAGTCAAAATCTCTACCTTTGGCTAAATTCATTTCTACCTTCTATATCGCCCACCCCTATTGGAAACATTCCTCAAAGATTTTGTTCCATATTGACATGATGGCATCATGCAGTTCCTGCAGATTTGTTTACTGTGCCTTAATGATGGCCCTCTCCTGTTTCACTACATCCCCAAGCTGCTCTATTAGATTGGTATCTGAAGACTCCAGAGGCGTGGAAATACATCTATCTTCAAAAATTAACCGATGATTTGAGCTTTGAGACATGGTGGATTGTCTTGTTAAAAGTATCCATCAGATAATGGGTACGATGTCATCAAAAACAGATGGACATGTTCTGCGACATTACTCAGAGAAGCTGTGGAATTTAAACATTTGTCTATTGATGGTGAGGGGCCCATAGTGTGCCAATAAAACGTCCCACACCACCAGACTGAACTGTTGACATGAGATGAGATGTATCCATTTGTTCATCATGTTGATGCCGCAATCTGACCCTACCGCAGCTGAAATCGAACGTAGGCTCAAATTCAGGGTTGTTTTGAACAGTTAATCCAATTTCGGAGAGTCTTTTTGAGTTGTAGCCCCAGTTTCCTGTTACTAGCAGAAGAGTCAGCCTGTAGGATCTTCTGCTGCTGAAGCATCAAGGGTTAATGTACGGTACGGTACGTTAGGAGACGGTACTCAAAAGATCTTGGTTGTAATAAGTGGATACGAACAAGTTTTGGCTTTCTATCATCTCAAAGCAGTCTGGCCATTCTTCTCTAACATTTGCAAGACAATTTGGTCCACACAAGTGATGATTCCCAGATATTTTCGGACCATTCTCTGTAAACTGGAGAGATGGTTGTACATAATAATCCCAGTAGATCATCAGTTTATGAATTACTCAGATCAGCCTGTCTGGCACCAACATCGTCTCTATGTTCAAAGTCACCTAAATCCCATTTCTTCCCCATGTTGATGCCCAGTTTATACTTCAGCTGGTTGTCTTCACTACAACTACATACCTAAATTGAGTTGCTGTTGTGATTGTCTATTTGTGTTAAAGATGAATCGAGCAGGTGTGTCTTATAAAGTGGCCAGTGAATGTATTTATTAATTATTGGAGAGAAAAAGTAAATGTAGATTGTTTGATACATGTAAATATTGAACACAGTGTTTCCAAAGTAGGCTATGTATTGTAATGGTGGACTTATAAGGTTAGAAAGAGAAAAACGCACAATAACATTTCAGTTGAGTTACAGATAAACTGCTTCAGGAAAAAAAAAAAATTTGACTGACTTGTCTTTAATTTGATCATAGTCTAATGTCACATCTCCATTTAATGGTTAATAGGAAATTGTGGTTGGCAATGCACACTGCATGGCTGTGATGCATGCATATCAGTGCAATATGCAGAGAAGAAGGGAAACTTCTCCTCACTTCGGTCCAGGATGTCAGGAGACCACAAGAAGAATGAATCACAGTTTAAGCTCACGCTTCTTATTATAACGATACATAGATGTAAAGAAGTGGCATTGTTAAATAAAGTAACTGACGATCTAAACAACAAACTGGTCAATTTAATCACATCCTTCGCTTCCAGTATATAATCAGCTATGGAAGCATTCAGCCTGGCATGTCAAATAAAGGATTAAAAGCCTTAAAAACCATAGTATAGATTTTAGCCTCTAGCTATTGATGTTTAATATGTGTACGAAATCGTAAATAACTGTTAAGAAATGTAAACTGCTGTTATGTTTAAATAAATATTGAGATACAGACTAATGGAATTCTTTTTACAAAATATAAAACATTTTCACATGTAGGCTAATCCAAAAACGCATATTTTTATTTTTAGCTCTAAAAGACAACGGTAGCCATATCATTCAGTGTGTTAAGACAATGTTTATATGCACACATTCAATGTATTTTATAGTACTAATTGTAGCTTGTTAATATAGCTCATGTGAAATCAGTAGAATTGAATAACGTGTGGTGGCATTGGTTACTTGGTTATCAAGTAAGAATTTGTGTTGAAGAAGAGAGTGAGGAAAGGTGGGGTCCTGTAGACATGCTTGAAGATTTTAATGCTATTTTGTTTCACCAAATCTTAAAGAGTGCATTCACAGAGACTACAGACTGAAGAGTAGGGATGTGTATTGGCAAGATTCTGGTGATACAATATGTATCACAATACAGGGAGGACAATACAATATATTGCGATACTATGAGTAAGACTATATATTGTGATCTTAAAAACGTAATTTAACTGTAAAAAAAAAAAAAAAAACGACAGATGGACTCAGTGTTCCCTCGCCCGGACGCGGGTCACCGGGGCCCCCCTCTGGAGCCAGGCCTGGAGGTGGGGCACGTTGGCGAGCGCCTGGTGGCCGGGCCTTTACCCATGGGGCCCGGTCGGGCTTAGCCCGAAGAGGTAACATGGGCCCCCCTTCCCATGAGCTCACCACCTGTGGGAGGGGCCATAGGGGTCGGGTGCTGTGCAGGATGGGCGGCGGCCAAAGGCGGGGACCTTGGCGGTCCGATCCTCGGCTGCAGAAGCTGGCTCTCGGGACGTGGAACGTCACCTCTCTGGTGGGGAAGGAGCCGGAGCTGGTGTGCGAGGTTCAGAGGTTCCGACTGGACATCGTCGGACTCACCTCGGCGCACGGCTCTGGCTCTGGAACCCGTCTCCTCGAGAGAGGTTGGACTCTCTTCCACTCTGGGGTTGCCCCCGCTGAGAGGCGCCGAGCTGGGGTGGGCATACTTGTTGCCCCCCATCTCGGCGCCTGTACGTTGGGGTTTACCCCGGTGAACGAGAGGGTAGCCTCCCTCCGCCTTCGGGTGGGGGGACGGGTCCTGACTGTTGTTTGTGCTTACGCGCCAAACAGCAGATTAGATTACCCACCCTTCTTGGAGTCTTTGGAAGGGGTGCTGGAGAGTGCTCCTCCTGGGGACTCCCTTGTTCTGCTGGGGGACTTGAACGCTCACGTGGGCAATGACAGTGAGACCTGGAGGGGTGTGGTTGGGCGGAATGGCCCCCCCGATCTAAACCCGAGTGGTGTCTTGTTATTGGACTTCTGTGCTCGTCATGGATTGTCCATAACAAACACCATGTTCAAGCATAAAGGTGTCCATATGTGCACTTGGCACCAGGACACCTTAGGCCGCAGCTCAATGATCGACTTGGTTGTCGTCTCATCTGATCTGCGGCCGCATGTTTTGGACACTCGGGTGAAGAGAGGGGCAGAGCTGTCCACTGACCACTACCTGGTGGTGAGTCGGCTCCGATGGTGGGGGAGGACGCCGGACAGACCTGGAAGGCCTAAACGTGTTGTGAGGGTCTGCTGGGAACGTCTGGCAGAGTCTCCTGTCAGAAGGAGCTTTAACTCACACCTCCGGCAGAACTTTGAACACGTCCCGGGGGAGGCGGGGGACATCGAGTCCGAGTGGACCATGCTCCGCGCCTCCATTGCCGAGGCGGCTGACCGAAGCTGTGGCCGGAAGGTGGTCGGTGCCTGTCGCGGCGGCAACCCCCGAACCCGGTGGTGGACACCGGCGGTAAGGGATGCTGTCAGGCTGAAGAAGGAGTCCTACCGGGTCTTTTTGGCTTGTGGGACCCCTGAAGCAGCTGATAGGTACCGACAGGCCAAGCGGGATGCGGCTCGGATGGTTGCTGAGGCAAAAACTCGGGCGTGGGAGGAGTTTGGAGAGACCATGGAAAACGACTTCCGTACGGCTTCGAAGCGATTCTGGTCCACCATCCGGCGTCTCAGGGGGGGAAAGCGGTCTGCCACCAACACTGTTTACAGTGGGGATGGTGTGCTGCTGACCTCGACGCGGGACGTTTTGGGTCGGTGGATGGAATACTTCGAAGACCTCCTCAATCCCACCGGCACGCCTTCCAATCTGGAAGCAGGGTTTGGGGACTTGGGGTCGGGCTCTCCAATCTCTGGTGCCGAGGTCACCGAGGTCGTTAAAAAGCTCCTCGGTGGCAAGGCTCCGGGGGTGGATGAGATTCGACCGGAGTTCCTCAAGGCTCTGGATGTTGTGGGGCTGTGTTGGTTAACGCGGCTCTGCAATATTGCGTGGACATCGGGGGCAGTTCCCTTGGATTGGCAGACCGGGGTGGTGGTCCCCCTGTTTAAAAAGGGGGACCACAGGGTGTGTTCCAACTACAGGGGGATCACACTTCTGAGCCTCCCTGGTAAGGTCTATTCAGGGGTTCTGGAGAGGAGGGTCCGACGGATAGTCGAACCTCGGATCCAGGAGGAACAATGCGGTTTTCGTCCTGGCCGTGGAACACTGGACCAGCTCTACACCCTCAGCAGGGTCCTGGAGGGTGCGTGGGAGTTCGCCCAACCGGTCTACATGTGTTTTGTGGACTTGGAGAAGGCGTTCGACCATGTCCCTCGGGGGGCCCTGTGGGGGGTGCTCCGGGAGTATGGGGTACCGGGCCCCTTGATACGGGCTGTTAGGTCCCTGTACGACCGGTGCCAGAGTTTGGTTCGCATTGTCGGCAGTAAGTCGGGCTTGTTTCCGGTGAGAGTTGGACTCCGCCAAGGTTGCCCTTTGTCACCGATCCTGTTCCTAACTTTTATGGACAGGATTTCTAGGCGCAGCCAAGGCGTTGCGGGGATCCGTTTTGGTGGCCTCAGGATCGGGTCTCTGCTTTTTGCAGATGATGTGGTCCTGTTGGCTTCATCGGAGCGTGATCTACAGCTTTCGCTGGAGCTGTTCGCAGCCGAGTGTGAAGCGGCTGCGATGAGAATCAGCACCTCCAAATCCGAGGCCATGGTCTTGAGCCGGAAAAGGGTGGGGTGCCTCCTCCGGGTCAGGGATGGGGTCCTTCCCCAAGTGGAGGAGTTTAAGTATCTGGGGGTCTTGTTCACGAATGAGGGAAAAATGGAGCGGGAGATCGATAGACGGATTGGTGGGGCATCTGCAGTTATGCGGGCGCTCTACCGGTCTGTCGTGGTGAAGAGAGAGCTGAGCCAAAAGGCGAAGCTCTCGATTTACCAGTCGATCTACGTTCCTACCCTCATCTATGGTCACGAACTCTGGGTGGTGACCGAAAGAACGAGATCACGGATACAAGCGGCTGAAATGAGTTTCCTCCGCAGAGTGTCTGGGCTCTCCCTTAGAGATAGGGTGAGAAGCTCAGTCATCCGGAGGGGGCTCAGAGTAGAGCCGCTGCTTCTCCACATCGAGAGGAGTCAGTTGAGGTGGCTCGGGCATCTGGTCAGGATGCCTCCTGGACGCCTCCCTGGTGAGGTGTTTCAGGCACGTCCCACCGGGAGGAGGCCCAGGGGAAGGCCCAGGACACGCTGGAGGGACTATGTTTCTCGGCTGGCCTGGGAGCGCCTTGGGGTTCCTCCCGAGGAGCTGGAACAAGTGGCTGGGGAGAGGGAAGTCTGGGTCTCTTTGCTTAGGCTGCTGCCCCCGCGACCCGACCCCGGATAAGCGGAAGAAAATGGATGGATGGATGAAAAAAAAAAAAAAAAAAAAAACTGTCACAGCATTCTAAACACTCCAACCTGTTTCATACTTTCATACACATCTAGTTTTATTACTAGATCTAGTTAATCCAATAGAACGAAGATGGCGAAAACAGCCACCAACTAGCCGTCATACTTTTAATTTTACTACAAAAATTACCCTCATCATTATTGGTTCTATTTAAATTCTAAAAAATAAAATAAAAATCGGTTCATTGCTTTTGAATAACGATACAATATGACGACATAAAATATTGCGATATATCAGCGTATCGATATTTTCTTGCATCCCTACTGAACAGTAAGAGGAAAAAGTAGAAAATTGTTGGGTTTTTTTAAATTATTTTTTTAATGCTTCCTAACATGTAACATTTGTAACATATTTCTGATCTTTAACTGTTATCTGATTTTGACAATTCGACTTTTTGGAGATTTGACCTGTGTTACTTGGTAATGCTTCTGTAACATTCATTGTTGAGGTATAACCCCAACTCCGTGATGTTTTTCATTGTATCTTTGGAAACTCCACCCTGCTACCTAATCTGCTACGTTTCAACTTTCTAGCAGTTTTCCAACTAACAACTTTTTTATCCTTATTTGTTCATAAAGCAAAAACACTCAAAATAAATTTCCCTTTGCGGAAGGTGTAGTTAATTCAGTAAATTAAAACAAGCCTAAGTTAAATCTTTTTTCCTAGTCTGTATTTTTATGTAAATCTAATATTTGCCTACAGTAAACAGTAGTTTATTTCTGTTTTGTGGTTTGTGTTTTCTAAATGTTATGTTAAAGAAAATTTTCCAACAACTTTTGTTGCCGCGGCCTAGATTTGTGCTATTTTACGCTGTAAAATGTTTTTTTGTTGGTTTTTTTTGTAATTGGTACAATAGTCCTTCTCATCCTGCAGTTCCTCCGAGAAGATCTTAACTACCACGACCCGAAGGCCAAGCATAACACTTTCCATGGCGATGACCAGTTCATCAGTGTGGAGGACTTATGGCATTCCTGGAAGGGTTCTGATGGTACTGCTTTAAGGCTGTTTCAAGTGTTATTTTGTAGTTGTTGTTATTTTGAGTTGGAGCAGCAAAAAAAACCAACTTGCTTTATGTGTTATGTTCTGTACCCTTTCTCCCATTTACACAGTGGTTTCCTATAATGCTTATCTTCCATTTATACCATGGTCTGGGTGAATACTCGATTCTGATTGGCTGGAGGGTGTAGGTTAAGTAAGGGATAATGCCCGACGAGGTGTCCATTATCAGAAATTAATGGGTGACGCGGAGGCGTGAACCGACCGACGCGAAGCGGAGGACGGTTGCTTCCGCGAAGTCCATTAATTTCTGATAATGGACACCTCGAAGGGCATTATCCCGCTTATACCATGGTCACTTACGAAAGAAATAAGTGTTTAATCAATTAATAATACTTTAAGTTAAAATCGTGAGGGTTTTTCTGTTTAATATCTCCTGTATACAGACATTGCAAGCGACGTGGCCACAGCGAGCCGACCGCAGCAGTTGATCAGTGATGGGAAGTGAGATTGTGGCTTTACCTTGTGTTGTGTGATACACAGTATTAATATGTTAATGTTATCAAACTCACCAAATAAGTTAAAAGAAATGATCAAATCCATCATGTTTTGTCTGTTTTGCTGTTGCGATGAGTCAACTGTGAAATAACGTCTCCGTTGCCATGGTTACCATCTAGCGTTTGAGCCAGCGCAATAATTTAGAACTGTAATCAGGCAATTTGACGGGACGCCTTTCCTATGTGTACATTATCACTTTTTAACCTACACCTTCCAGCCAATCAGAATCGAGTATTCGAGTATATACAGGTCCTTCTCAAAAAATTTGCATATTGTGATAAAGTTAATTCTTTTCCATAATGTAATGATAAAAATTTAACTTTCATATATTTTAGATTCATTGCACACCAACTGAAATATTTCAGGTCTTTTATTGTTTTAAAACTGATGATTTTGGCATACAGCTCATGAAAACCCAAAATTCCTATCAAAAAATTAGCATATCATGAAAAGGTTCTCTAAACGAGCTATTAACCTAATCATCTGAATCAACTAATTAACTCTAAACACCTGCAAAAGATTCCTGAAGCTTTTAAAAACTCCCAGCCTGGTTCATTACTCAAAACCGCAATCATGGGTAAGACTGCCGACCTGACTGCTGCCCAGAAGGCCATCATTGACACCCTAAGCAAAATTTAAGGCACGGAAAGAAATTTCTGAACGAATAAGCTGTTCCCAGAGTGCTGTATCAAGGCACCGCAGTGGGAAGTCTGTGGGAAGGAAAAAGTGTGGCAGAAAACGCTGCACAACGAGAAGAGGTGACCGGACCCCGAGGAAGATTGTGGAGAAGGACCAATTCCAGACCTTGGGGGACCTGCGGAAGAAGTGGACTGAGTCTGGAGTAGAAACATCCAGAGCCACTGTGCACAGGCGTGTACAGGAAATGGGCTACACGTGGCACATTCCTCAGGTCAAGCCACTTTTGAACCAGAAACAGCGGCAGAAGCGCCTGACCTGGGCTACAGAGAAGCAGCACTGGACTGTTGCTCAGTGGTACAAAGTACTTTTTTCGGATGAAAGCAAATTTTGCATGTCACTCGGAAATCAAGGTGCCAGAGTCTGGAGGAAGACTGGGGAGAAGGAAATGCCAAAATGCCTGAAGTCCAGTGTCAAGTACCCACAGTCAGTAATGGTCTGGGTTGCCATGTCAGCTGCTGGTGTTGGTCCACTGTGTTTTATCAAGGGCAGGGTCAATGCAGCTAGCTATCAGGAGAGTTTGGAGCACTTCATGCTTCCATCTGCTGAAAAGCTTTATGGAGATGAAGATTTCATTTTTCAGCACGACCTGGCACCTGCTCACAGTGCCAAAACCACTGGTAAATGGTTTACTGACCATGGTATTACTGTGCTCAATTGGCCTGCCAACTCTCCTGACCTGAACCCCATAGAGAATCTGTGGGATATTGTGAAGAGGAAGTTGAGAGACGCAAGTCCCAACAGTCTAGATTAGCTCAAGGCCGCTATCGTAGCATCCTGGGCCTCCATAACACCTCAGCAGTGCCACAGGCTGTTTGCCTCCATGCCACGCCACATTGAAGCAGTCATTTCTCCAAAAGGATTCCCAACCAAGTATTGAGTGCATAACTGAACATAATTATTTGAAGGTTGACTTTTTTTATATTAAAAACACTTTTCTTTTATTGGTCGGATGAAATCTGCTATTACAGTGCCCCCAGGAGGCCGTTAGCCTGTAAATATTTATAAAAATGTATCGTTGTATAGGATGCAGAGTTCAAAGCATGTGAAATAAGTAGCGGCCTGAGGTCTGAAAATGATAAGACTTCAGAATCAATTTGGTGTCAGAAGTTCAATTCTTATTTATTTACGTATGGCCACTTGCTTTGTTCACAATGTTTTAATTTATACCTAAAAGCCACCCCCAACAAAGGAGTGGTTCTACAGGTGGTGACCACAGACCACTTCTCAGTTCCTATGCTTTCTGGCGGATGTTTTGTTCAGTTTTGAATGCTGGCCGTGCTTTCACTCTAGTGGTGGCATGAGACGGAGTCTACAACCCACACAAGTGGCTCAAGTAGTGCAGCGCATCCAGGATGGCACATCAATGCGAGCTGTGGCAAGAAGGTTTGCTGTGTCTGTCAGCGTAGTGTCCAGAGCATGGAGGCGCTACCAGGAGACATGCCAGTACATCAGGAGACGTGGAGGAGGCCGTAGGAGGGCAACAACCCAGCAGCAGGACTACTACCTCCAACTTTGTGCGAGGAGGAACAGGAGGACCTCCAGCAGGCCACAAATGTGCATGTGTCTGCTCAAACAGTTGAAAACAGACTCCATAAGGGTAGAGAAAGCTCTGCTGCCTGCAACATCCTCCAGCATGACCGGTTTGGCAGTGGGTCAGTAATGGTGTGGTGTGGCATTTCTTCGGGGGCTGCACAGCCCTCCATGTGCTCTCCAGAGGTAGCCTGACTGTTCATATGTTCTTCAGGTGATAGAAGGCTGACCGTGTTAATGCCTTTATGTGACCCTGGAGGTTCAGGTCTGAGTCCATAACTACACCTAGGTTTTGTGCCTGATCTGTAGTTCCTAGCTGTATTAATTGAAGCTGTGTGCTGACTCTTGATCGTTCATATTTGGGTCCAAAAATAATGACTTCAGCTTTGTTTCTATTCAGCTGGAGAAAGTTATGGCACATCCATCTATTTATTTGGTTAATGCATTGATTTAGGGTTTGAATGGGTTCAGGGTCACCTGGTGACATTGTAATGTAGAGCTGAGTGTCATCCGCGTAGTTATGGTAGCTAATCTTATTGGTTGCTATAATCTTAAACATTTCTAGGATTAAAGGACTAATGTTGCAACAGGACCTGGAAAAACTCATCCATGCTAATTTTTTGAAATAGGAATTTGGGGTTTTCATGAGCTGTATGCCAAAATCATCAGTTTTAAAACAATAAAAGACCTGAAATATTTCAGTTGGTGTGCAATGAATCTAAAATATATGAAAGTTTAATTTTTATCAATACATTATGGAAAAGAATGAATTTTATCACAATATGCTAATTTTTTTAGAAGGACCTGTATATTGTAGAAGAGTGACTGAAAAGTAGATGAGAGAGAAAAATTCAGTTTTATTTACTATTAATCCTGTGACCTTTCCTAATACTTGTTTTTTTTTTACCAATGAAGTGACATTTCAGAACTTTACTTGACAACCTAATGGATTCACAGCTAAGCTTACACATCACCCCCCTGGCGAAACATCTGACTATCTTAAAGTCCCACTCCGATCATATTTTGAGCTATTTTTTAAGACGTTCTCAGTGGTCTTTAAATTATGATTATGCCTTTTTTAGCCAAAATCACAAAACCTGTGCCGTTTTCTGGGACTTCGCTTCAGCAGAGCTTCAGTAGCTCATTAGCAATTTGCCTCTGGGTTGTGGGCGGAGCCGTTGGCACAGAGCCCCCCCCCCCCCCTTGCTGAGAGCTCTGTGAAAAAATGAACAGACTATTACTATGACTGTATCTCTTAGTCCAGGGGTCAATACAAATCCGGTGACACTGTTTCATAATAATAAGTGACATTCACATGTTCAGTATGTGCAGCCCCAGCTGCTTCGTCAGAGTCACTTGTCTCTGACAAGCGATCATCATCAGAGGGCAAAATCGTCCCCTTCTGAATCTTGATCGGCAAAGATCAGTGCACGCACCTAATCTGCACTGTAAAGTCATCTGGGCATTTTGTTTTTGGTTATAAAAATCGCTATCTGTCTCTCTATCCATCTCTTTCGCTTTTCTCTCCTCTCTCGCTCGCGCTCAGCTGCATCTCGGTCTCAGCAGCTGGTGTCGAGTTTCAAACCTTTTTTTCTCCGATTTTTTCATTTATTTTTTCATAGAAACACACCCACAAATGACGCCAGTATTGAAGCTATATGTAGTGGACATCTAGTAGTACTAAGCAGTAACATCACAAGGCAGTAGATTTAAAGAAAGGGGCTGTTTTATTCAGCAATGTATTGCAACCCGCTACAGCACATAGGTGTTGATCCGCCATCGTGTACTCTACTCCTCAGAACCTGAGCATGCGGCGGGGAGCAGAGTAGAAGCTTGTGGCCCCGCCCAGTGGAGTTACTACGTAACATCTCCAGTCCATTTTAGCCGTCATTTTAACGTCTGCTACTGATTCACAGCTGTTTGAATGCAGAAATACTTAGAAATACAACTTTGAGCTTAATTTTCTCAAGATATGTCCTCTAGCATCAGAAAAATGCCACAAGAACATGTTAACACCTAGTAAAACATGATTTTTATCGGAGTGGGTCTTTAATGAAGCAGCAGGGCGGTTGATTAGTGTGGGCCAGAGGACGGTGGTCTTATCAGCTGCAAATAGTGACAGAGTGGACATCGTTGACACTGTCAGCACAAAATCCACTTCCACTTTCTCCTCCTTGAGATTATCAGTCTGTCTGGTACAGCGAGAGCTCTGCTGTATCTTGTACTCATGTATTACTCAAACCCCTTTATTTCTTTTTTTGTGCTTGTAGTTTTCACTTACCCTGCATTGCAGTTTCGAATAATGCTCTGGAGCTTTGGAGCTAGGTTTATTTATTATCTCCTTGTTTCTCCTTTTTTTCCAATTGTCTTGGACAGCACAGTGCACACTATTGCTCAATACGTCTTCTGTGATTTAAGATGTAAATCCACTATGTTTTAGTATATTTTTATCCTGGATATCTAATATGGTTTTGTATTATCATAGCATGACATATCGTGAATATGATACTTAATTGGGTTAGTTGAGTTATTGATATTGTTTTTTTGTTTTTTTTTTATACAAGAGTTCCACAAAGCTTACATCTCAGACATCAGAAAGGTTTTTTTAGTTAAAGATTCTCTGCATGTCTTCTCAGTTCTCGGTGGTTCCAGGAACATGTTTTGCATTCAAATTGCATGACATGACCAGTTAAACAACTTCATCAGACGGATTTTTTTTTCTTTCTTCAGTGTACAATTGGACAGTAGATGAAGTGGTGGAATGGTTCATCACTTACGTGGAACTGCCTCAGTATGTGGATGCATTTCGCAAGCTGGCTTTCAATGGAAGTGTCATGCCAAGGTAAGAGCAGATGTGGCGACTTGAGTCACACTTACCGTAATTTTTGGATTATTGAGCCCCCCTGAATATAAGCCGCACCAACTAAATTTTAAAAGAGACGACATTTTGTACCTATATAGTGCGCACCTGAATATAAGCTGCACGTTTTCATGTTGTAACATGAGATATTTACACATTTTGTTAGTTAACTCAGCCAGGAGGTAATGTTTTTGTGCCTGTTTGTCTGTTAGCAACATAACTCAAACAGTTATAGACAGATTTCAATGAAATTTTCAGGATATGTTCGCAAAGGGACCAGGAACAACTGATTACATTTTGGGGTTGATCCGACATGAAGTGTGTATCCACCCACCAACCAGCTGTGCTAACCTCCACTCCTCTCCCGTGTCAGAGAGCTCCCAAGCGGCTCCGTTCATGCTGCAGCCCTGAATCTCTGCTGGAAGAGTGCAGCCATGCATGTCATTAACTGACATTTTATTGGAACAGTACAAAAAGTTAGAAATATAGGTAACATAGGGATGGGGGTATTAGTGGCCTTGGCAGAGTTCTGCGCTCTCTGAGTGCTTCTCTAGTTATAATTTGAGACATGCTTTTTTTTCAAACTGCCTGAAAATCTGCAGTACGGCATCAACACAACACGACAGTAACATGCCTGGTTAAAAAAATAAAACATACTTTAGCCTACCAGAAAAGTCATTGGTCGCTACCTTCATCTTCCTTTTGCACACTAAAGCCAATGTCTCACCATCAATTAATTGATGCCAAGCTTATGTGCAGTAGCTTTATTTCCTTCTTTGATGGGCAGCTTGATTGCCTTCAACTTAAAAGCTGCATCATATGCATGTGTTTTTCGTGATGAGGCTGTGTGCATGATGCGCAAAACAGCAGTTCAAAATCAAAACTAGTGTCTTTGGTGCATAATCTTTCCCCACATCTCTATCACTTTTGCGATTCTTTTTACAGTGCCCCCAGGAGGCCGTTAGCCTGTAAAAATTTATAAAAATGTATCGTTGTATAGGATGCAGAGTTCAAAGCATTTGAAATAAGTAGTGGCCTGTAGTCTGAAAATGATAAGTCGCAAAGATAAGACTTCAGAATCAATTTGGTGTCAGAAGTTCAATTCTTATTTATTTACGTATGGCCACTTGCTTTGTTCACAATGTTTTAATTTATACCTAAAATTTTAACATCTTCACTTCGTAAAATTGACAGCAAAGGTTTTATATGTGGATTTAGAGATTGGTTATCCAATTAATAAAAATTCTCAAGCTGGGAGTGAGGATAAGATCACCTTCCAAACCCTATTAAGTGCAATATACAGTGCTCAAAAAATAAAGGGAACACTTAAACAACACAGTGTAACTCCAAGTCAATCACACTTCTGTGAAATCAAACTGTCCACTTAGCAAGGAACACTGATTAACAAACAATTTCACATGCTGTTGTGCAAATGGAATAGACAGCAAGTGGAAATTATAGGCAATTAGCAAGCCACCCCCAACAAAGGAGTGGTTCTACAGGTGGTGACCACAGACCAATTCTCAGTTCCTATGCTTTCTGGCGGATGTTTTGTTCAGTTTTGAATGCTGGCCGTGCTTTCACTCTAGTGGTGGCATGAGACGGAGTCTACAACCCACACAAGTGGCTCAAGTAGTGCAGCGCATCCAGGATGGCACATCAATGCGAGCTGTGGCAAGAAGGTTTGCTGTGTCTGTCAGCGTAGTGTCCAGAGCATGGAGGTGCTACCAGGAGACATGCCAGTACATCAGGAGACGTGGAGGAGGCCGTAGGAGGGCAACAACCCAGCAGCAGGATTACTACCTCCACCTTTGTGCGAGGAGGAACAGGAGGACCTCCAGCAGGCCACAAATGTGCATGTGTCTGCTCAAACAGTCGAAAACAGACTAGAGAAAGCTCTGCTGCCTGCAACATCCTCCAGCATGACCGGTTTGGCAGTGGGTCAGTAATGGTGTGGTGTGGCATTTCTTCGGGGGCTGCACAGCCCTCCATGTGCTCTCCAGAGGTAGCCTGACTGTTCATATGTTCTTCAGGTGATAGAAGGCTGACCGTGTTAATGCCTTTATGTGACCCTGGAGGTTCAGGTCTGAGTCCATAACTACACCTAGGTTTTGTGCCTGATCTGTAGTTCCTAGCTGTATTAATTGAAGCTGTGTGCTGACTCTTGATCGTTCATATTTGGGTCCAAAAATAATGACTTCAGCTTTGTTTCTATTCAGCTGGAGAAAGTTATGGCACATCCATCTATTTATTTGGTTAATGCATTGATTTAGGGTTTGAATGGGTTCAGAGTCACCTGGTGACATTGTAATGTAAAGCTGAGTGTCATCCGCGTAGTTATGGTAGCTAATCTTATTGGTTGCTATAATCTTAAACATTTCTAGGATTAAAGGACTAATGTTGCAACAGGACCTGGAAAAACTCATCCATGCATTTATCTTTAGTCTGATTGATTACTGCAACAGCGTCTTCACAGGTCTGCCTAAAAAGTCAATCAGACAGCTGCAGCTGATCCAGAACGCTGCTGCTTGTGTCCTCACTAGAACCAGGAAAGTAGAGCACATCACCCCAGTTCTAATGTCCTTACACTAGCTCCCTGTACCTTAGAGAATAGACTTCAAAATAATCCTACTAGTTTATAAATCATTACATGGCTTAGCACCAAAGTATGTTGAAGACCTGTTGTCACGTTACCAACCACCAAGATCACTAAGATCCTCCAACTCTAGCCTACTAAACATCCCTAGACTCAGAACTAAACATGGAGAAGCAGCTTTCAGTTTTTATGCTCCCCTTATCTGGAACAGACTCCCTGACGAGTGTAGAGCTGCTGAAACTCTGAACTGCTTTTAAATCGAGACTAAAAACCCATCTGTTTAGAATTGCCTTCGAGTAAATGATTGCTGTCATATGTATGAAATGTGTTCATGCTCTCTTGCTATATTGATCTTTCTCTTGCTTTGTGTATCATGTGTTATTGTGCATCATGTATAATGTGTGTTTCACGCTAATTTTCTACTTTTACTTTTAATTTCAAATGTTATATTCCATGTTTGTTTGTTTTTATTTGTTTTTAATCACCAAATCATGTAAAGCACCTTGAATTACCCTGTGGTTGAAAGTGTGCTATACAAATAGAATTGCCTTGCCTTGCCTGTATTCTAACAACCATTGCTTCAAACATGATTGGATGAGCTTGGAATTAGTGTAGAATCACTTGACACAGCTCAAAATGGATAACACCCTTTGCTTCCTTCTTTCTATATCCTGTAAAGTAAATATGTGTCTGCTCTCTCTCAGGCTTGCTGTGAAGAACACTACTCTGACAGTCTCTATTCTGAAGATTCTGGATCGCAGCCATGTGCAGAAATTACAGCTCAAAGCTTTGGACACTGTGCTTTTTGGACCACCCCTGAGTATGTAATTGTTTCTCTACTTTTCATTGTTGTAATCTGTACTCTTAACTTGTCGAAGACTTTTTCAAATACTTGGACAAACCTGACCAGAAGCACATATAAACATCTGATGGGTTTTGTTGGTGCGTTCAGAGGTTTGCTCTTAATGAATCTCCAGAATGAGCTGAGCTCCCAGGTAGTGAGTTTCCAAGAGAGATCATGTCACGAGATACCAATCAGAGGCAGACTTGGTTTATGTGACACCAATTCCATGTTAGACAGGCAATGAAAAAAATGAATTCTACTTATTTTTTATATATAGACACTTTCTTTTGACTAGAGACGGACTAAAATGCCAACAATCTATTTCTGTACAGAAAGTACTATCACTGTGGTAGTTTCACATTCAAAGTTAAAAAATATGTCACTCCAAAAGAGATGTATAAAATAGAAACTTCCCTTGTTGTCCCACCTTGGGGACATTCAGGCGTAACAGCAGCAAAGTAACAAAAGCTGAATTAAGAATACTATACTGTATAGTAAGGGCAAAATTACAACAGAAAAATACTGTGCAGTTATTTAAAAATTGGATACTCCAGTTGTAGAAATGTACAACTGAGCAGGACAATTAAAAAATGTGTACAAAAGGTACATGCGTATTTGTGCATTGAACAAAAGCCTATTGAGCATAAGTTTAAAAAAAAAACTACAAAAAGAGATGCGCAATAATGGAAGAAATGTTATTTGAAATAGCAGAAGGCATGTAAACACTTACTGAGTTTATTGGGAGCAGTGGTGGTTGTACAGTCTTAGGGAAGGAAGGATCTGCGCTAACGCTCCTTTGGGCACCAAGGATGCAACAGAGCTCTGCAGTTCAGCAACAGCTTCATGCATGGGGTGGGAGACCTTGTTCAACAGTAAAATTTAATTTTAGCCAGAGTTCCTCTCATTTATAGAAATTCAGTGTTGCAACTAATTATGGGAAAAATAGGTTATTTTCTAACAGGGCAAAATAAGTTAAGATCAATTTTACCTTTGTAAATTAAAAGGAGTTTCTAAATCTTTTTTTTGAAAATTACAAATTAGTCAAAGCTGTCCTATTTTGGATTCTGGTCCATCCTCTGTGAAATACAATTATTGTTGCTGGTCTTTAAAAGGAAAGGCCAGTTTAAAGTGGTTTAGAGAGAGACAGTTAAAGTTGGTAAAAGGTCAAATCTGAGATGTTTGCGAGCACTATGTTGGAAAAATATACAAATATGTGATCAGCTCAATGTGACTTTATGAATTAATACTCTTATGAAGAACTTTACAGCATAACGAACGTTACATCTGTTTTCTTTTTTCTTGCTTTCCACAGCCCTTTACCTTCAAGATTTTTGTTTTCACTTTTTTTGCTATATTCACTCGTGTTCATACTCCATCCTAATCGTTTTTCCTCTGAACCACTCGTCTTTTGAAACGTGATACCCTCTGTATAAGTTTCTGGGCGTTTGTTTAAGATGACTCTGTGCATTCATTGACAAACACAATACTCATCCCCCTTTCTCTTCCTCTCTGGTGTCACCACTTCTGCATTCACAGACTAAAATTGTTCAGTTTATCGTCCCTGTTGTGCTTCGGCTATTATACCTGAAAATAAATACAGGAAAAAAATACTTGTCAGATTTCCAGTTTAGGCTGCAAAATTATATTTAACATCAGAACAATGAACATATTTTTATTGTAATAATTCTGAACAGCTAACCTAAAATATTTTAAATAACATCAGGTTCAGTATATTATATAATTGCTGTTGGGCTCATCTTATCCCTAATGAACTTAATGAAGATTTAATGAGCCTTCCGAGAGAGCAGGCATTTGCAGCGGACAAAGCTTGCACAGGAACACGATCTGTAATGGCCTGTTTCTGGCATGTGTTATTGTGTGTGTGTGTCCAGTCCCCCAAACACCTGAAGGAAAACATTAGCAAGGACTGTCGGGCTTTGACAGCCTCTCAAAGCAAGTAGCTTCCACAAATAGTTCAACTGACAGCCTAACTGCGCAGAGCAGCAGCATTACATGACATATTTAACAAAAGGTTGTTTCTAAAGGGGTGGACTGTTATGTAACTGTTAGGTAATGATTAACCCAAACAATTCTGGGACTGATTGTTTTCAGTTTTGTTGCCGGTTAAATATCATTTGTGCATTAATGGCCTTTCAGATAGGTATTATAAGTGTTGTTCGTTGCATGTAATGGCAGATTACTTGGTAATAAAACTGGATGTGTTAAAGTATGTAACAGGTTGGAGTGTTTAGAATGCTGTGACAGTTTTTCCACAGTTAAATTCAGTTTTGAAAACCACAATATATAGTCTTACTCATAGTATTGCAATATATCGTATCGCCCCTCCCCCCCCTCCCCCTGTATTGTGATACATATTGTATCACCAGATTACTGCCAATACACAATCCTAGGCAGCACCTTTAGCCATGACCTTTTGTGGCTTACCCTCAGTAGCCAGTAGTTATGTCAGTTGCCATGACAAAACATAGTGTGAACATTTTAAAATAGTTTTAATTTAATTAGATTTTCAGACCAAGTGAATTTGGATTTTTTTATTAGCCTTAAGTATCAAAATAACTGAAATTCAAAACTTTCAATCTATCACTCTTTGTGTAATGAATCTTTTGTTTAACTTTCTGCAGTGTATTACGCAAATAAACTTTTTCATGATAAAATAATGTTTTAACATGGAACTATATTGAGGTGAACTGTTCGGATCTTTGATTTTTTTGAGCCCTCCGAAAAGGCTGGCCAGGAAGCACACACTGTTATAACTCGTGCTTTCTGTTTATTTCCTTAATCAGTTGTACACAGGTACACAGAAACACAGGCCATAAACCTGAAAGTAATAAACATCAAATAATTACAATCAATTCTTCAAGTAGATTGTGCAAAGAAATAAACTCAGTAAGTCCACAATACCAGTCACATAGATTATAACAGAAAAAGCTCAAAACCTACATCGACTACGTTACCCAGAATGCCCTGCTTTTACTGGGCATGCGCACAACAACACTACTGCTCCCATGCGATCAGCCCGTGCTCGTAACTCACACACATTGCTTAACAAACGCACATCACAGAGGTGCATCGTAGTGCGACACTAAGTTACTTGAACATATTACAGATCAAACTACCATTTACCACGCTCTTATCACTGTCAATCGCCGAATAACCAGTGTTACAACTTAAATTTAGTGCTACAACTTTAGCTAAATGCTACACAGCATTCATGTTACTGAATGCCAAAGCTACTAATAACTTTCATGTGACATTTAACAGCTTGCCACGAACACACTGTGGTACACGTTAATGCAAACAAATATTAATCTACAGCATTATCAAGCTGCATTATCAAGAACTAGGCAACATACCAACTGGCTGTGTGGTCCAGGTTAAAATAAAAACTCATCAGAAATTTAAGTTAACTGCGGCACTTGCGCATGCGCTCAAGCATGACATTAGAACGTAAAGCAGACAGAGGTATCTAAACATAAACAGCTTGATCCATGCATTTCCATTTCAAATGAATACAAATTAAATTATTTAGACCCATTATTATTTTTCTTTTTTAAATAACAAAGACTCAACATAAACTGTGACCGTTGAGTTTTATGCATTGCTTTATTTATTAGGCTAAAATTAACTTGGCTTTTTTGTCTGTCATTTCCTTTAGTGAATCGACACAATCACTTGAAGGACTTCATGCTGGTGGTGTCAATAGTCATAGGAATGGGCGGCTGCTGGTTTGCCTACATACAGAATCGTTACTCAAAGGACCACATGAAGAAAATGATGAAGGACTTGGAAGGCCTACAGCGAGCTGAGCAGAGTTTGCATGACCTACAGCAGAAGTAAGGGGTTTTTCCCACCACCCACACAGCAAACCGTTAAATGGTTCAAGGACTGTTTTACATAACTTGAGTTTTATATTGTGTTAGATCTCAGTGTTAATTATATATCTGTTATTCTCATAATTAACCTTGAAGTATAAAGGATATGAGGAAATAATGGAACAGTAACCTGCTGTTTAAACTGGGCTAATATATTACACCATGTGTATTATGTATCTATGGAAAAAATCGGTCAAAACACAGTCAGTCTTTCTGACTACACCCTTACTGCCTATACAGTATTAAGGTGAAATGGTAGCTGTTAATGTTGTGATTAAAAATAATGATGGTAATTGTTAGCAAATCTAAGCACCTGTATGCATGCTGCTCAGAAACAATCTGTTAGCAACGCAGATATTGAAAAACATCTACTTTGTTTTTTTTCTTAGAGAAACATCTGTTGATGTGCATCAATCTGAGGAACAAAAGCGTTACAGCAGGACAAGAGCTAGCTATTCTGTACCAGAAAATCAGAAATCAGAACTGTCTAAATAGATCTTTACTTCTTTGTCACAAGTTCTCTTAAATGCAAGGTTGCAGTTATTTATAGCACACTTGGATAAGAGCATATTTTATAAAGTAATAACACAATCTAAAAAGAGATATACACGCTGGCTTTGTGTAATTATTTCTTTCAAGATAAACACAGTTGCCTTGTTTCCATATCAAATTCAGCTTTTCTTGTATCGCTTGCTCTAAAACAGTGTATTCATGTGATATGAAGAAGGCATGAGGTTGGCACATGGCTCAGATTATTATTATTATTATTTTATTTTTTACATATATCATGTTTTAATTTATTCCAAGACAGTCACTCATTAGAGTAAAAGAGCACTTGACTAATTGGTAAAGATAAATTAAGCTTTCAAAACCCACCAAAAATTTTTTGGGGATCTGTTAATATTGTGAGTTGCCTGGAGGAATTCTGGGAATGTGCTTTAAAGCTTGCACTTGATCTTCCTATACCTTAAAAGGATACTTGGTCATTTCCTACACAGGTCAAGATTATTTTTATTTATTTATTTTTTTTCCTCCAAGATTTTCCATCTCTAATCTTAGATGCGTATTCTTTGATCTGGCTGTCCTCGCAGTCATTGAAGGTTTATGAGACTGAAAGAAGTCTTAAATTATTAAAAAAGTGAACTAGAGTTTTATGGATCCCAGCTGCTTTGATGCATCCTTAGTGCTTTTTAGCAAAGACTTCAAAAGAAGAGACCAAAGCTTTGCCAGTTGTTATTCATTTGAAGTATTTTGCAATGAGATAAAAACCATAGAAGCCTATTTTCTGGTCTTCAGAATGAGTAACGACGGGCTTCACAACGCGGCTACGTAATGTGCATGGCTTGATTCCTGGCGACCCTGAACCGGGAGCAAAGGTGCCTCAGGCTGTCTCTACCCGCATACGTTTTTGTTTCTGCCCAAGGCTTGTAGTACAATCAAGAAGTCTATGTTGGTATGCTTAAATAAACAGCAAAGTCAAAAGGCATGTGGATATTGCCAACGAAACTGGGGATGTTGTTTTTATAAACAATGAATTATTTCTTTTTTAAATCTCTAGATTTACAAAATTATTCATTACCTTTGACATTAAAAAAGCAGATTTCTGTCTTTTTTGGAATTCATTTGACCTTTCAAGATGAAACGTGTGGCACGTACTTGTGCTTAGCCCCCTTCAGTCTGATACCCTTAAATAAATGCAGTACAAACATTAACCTTCAGAAGACACCTAATCATTAGAGTCCACCTATGTGTGATTTAGTCACAGTATAATGTATCAAATGCATCTAATGTATAATCATCCTTCCACTTTAAAACCATGCACTTCTTTTTGTAGGTCTATGAATATTTTTTGGCAAGGCACTTTAGTATTTAACTTTCGATGTGTTTAATCCATCCAAATGATTTTTAAACCTTTACAATCAAGTAAGTGAACGTGTTTCGGTAAATTAGCCTGCCTTCAATCTGCCAGGAGAGTCACATACTTCTGCAAGGAGGATGGGTCAGCTGGGTCATGCTGTGCCCCTCTAATACACTGACAGTTCATTTTGAGTGCTGCTTATGAGGTTGTTTTCTCCTTTTAGTTTAACATTTTATCCTCGAACAAATTTAAAATCAACCTATCTGTCACCCTAACTAGGTGAACGATGTTAAGCTAATGTTTTCCTGAATCTCACCTGTCGTGTATAGAGGTTTCAATGTTGACAGATGTCTGTTTCAGTTCAGATAAGGCCTCGAATCCCTTTTTAGTTTTAAATGTTCAAAAGTGAAGCTTTGGCCATGAGAAAAAAATATTTCTTACTTCATCAGTTATAGATCTCTAAGTGGTAAGATTGGTCTTGTATCTTTTGCTGTGAGTGTTTTTTGTATCTGAGGGAATGAGGTATGTCCTCTGTCTGTAGTTGAGCCTTTCAGGCTGATCCCTGCGGCCAGCTGCTTTCTTTCCATACTTTCAAGCAGATCCTCCGGTGGTATCGAGTAGCCAGGCTCAGACATGGCTTCCCTGTTAGGAGCCTGTAAGCGAAGGCTTTGACAAGAGCAGGATTTCCTGTGTGCCTCAGAACTATGCCTCTCTGGTTGGAGATAGCGATAAGCAGAACCGCTGGACATGTTTTCTGCAGTGCTAATTCACCCACATTTCAAATTCAAAATTACACTATTAATCCCAAAGGGAAATTAAATGTTGTTGTAACTCATTATGCAAGTTCCTTCAAAGATTTGTTGTAGATGCTGATGTCTGTGAGTAGGGATGATCTCTTGTAGTGCTCTGCAGATCTGAAGAAGCCTCTGACTGAAGACGCTCTGTAGTTGGATGACAGTCTGATGCAGAGGATGCTCTGGATCTATGGCGTCTTCTTTTCAACTCATCAGGGTTTTGTGGCTGTAGTTGAGGTATAATTTGAGCTTTTGTGATGTTAATCAGCTGCTGCCAGTTGTAAACCACCTTGTTGCCATGGTTATGCATCATAACAAATGTCCAAAAATAAAAAGTATCAGCAAAAATCCTTCCAGCTGCACAGCATTTAAAACCAGAGAACAGTTGTCCACAAAAACAATGTTTCTACCAGAAATGGAAGAATTAAAGTTTTAAAAAGAAAAAAATATGAACCAAAGTAACAGAGCTACTCCAACATGCTGCCACCTTGAGTGGCGCAATTCCGGAATATTCCAATTCCATTTGGATGTGGATCTGAATTTGGGTGTAGCGTGCAGACATGCATCCGGGGGGGAAAATGAGGACAAGGACTGCATTAAGTGTGAGGGACCTTCATAAGCCAGTTAGCATGCACACTTATGTAAGATTTAAATTTGATCATATCTGCTACCGTTTCCTGGTAATACAAAAAAATAAAAAATACAGCTTTGCCTTGTTAACTCAGCTCTAACTTGTACCTTTAGCAGTACAGTAGCAATATCTTTTCTCTGGATGCTGCAGATTGTTTAAATTAGTGCTAAAGTGTGGTTAAGGTCAGGGTTGAATGCATTAGCTGGTGCCAACTACCCACATTTTCCATAGCTGGTGGTCTGGATCAGCTTTCATTTGTCTGCCCTTCTATCCTACCTCTGTTGGTCTGTTTAGTGTGACTGGGGAAGACCGCTGCTCCCTTGTGCCCAAAAGGGGCAATTGTACCATTCTTACAAAAAACATTTTCAAAAATAAACTTCTCAGAGATTTTTGTGACATCGTTCCCATTATAGCAGGAGGCAATAGCTTCTATGGTTAAGCCAACCAGCAAATTTTCTTTCAGCCCATATGTGAAAAATGTTTGCAATTTGTTTGCAAAAAGTCGCTTAAAAAGAAAAATCTTAAGTGTGACTAGTTTCAATTATTTCAAGTACTTGTCCAGAGAATATATCAAACATAAAAAAACTAACATATGTATCAAAGAGCACAGGCGTATTTGGAATCACACTGTGCTATTTTAAGTTCACTCACTGACAGCTGTTGCCATTTCTGGCTCGGCTCTCTCTGATGTCAGTTTATTGTGAGCAGCTTAGCAGCTGAGCGCGATGATCTGCTTTACACGTCAGCCACTGTTTCCGGTGATGCAGGCCTGATGTAGTTCGCACATTCCACACTAAGGTGGCACTCTCATGCTTTCATATAATGTTTAGACATATAAAATTACACTCTCACTGCAAGGTGTCCTTTTTTGGGGGGGTGTTTGATGACATCCACTGACGTTTTTCCTTTTAAGACAAATTAAAGGAACGTTAACTGTTCCCGTTTGTCCCCGATCCTGCATTAAGGCTGCAGATTGCCCAGGAGGAGCATCGAACAGTTGAAGTGGAGAAGGTGAACCTGGAGCAGAAGCTGAGAGATGAGATCAATGCTGCAAAGCAAGAAGCTCAGCGTCTGAGAGAGCTCCGAGAAGGCTCTGAAAATGAACTGAGTCGGCAGAAGTATGCCGAAGAAGAGCTGGAACAGGTACTGCCACTCTCAAGTTTGCCATATTACAGTTCCAAAGCAAGTAATTAACAAAGCTAATCGATTTTTGTTTTTTCACTCATTCGTATTCAGGAGGCAGCTATTGTGGTTCACGCTTCTTATAGAATAAATATGATTTGTTTCCCTTTGATTGTAGAGTGTTATGAAATGTAACCCAATGAGTTACACTTTCCAAACTTCTAATTCTTCTGTTTCATTTTAAACACATAGCATTGATTAAATTATTTCACATTTCTAGCGCAAAACAGTGAAGGTGATGCAAACAGAGGTTCAGATTTTATCGATGCGACCTATCTACATTGATGCCAGATGCAACCTTGATTTAATAAAGTTAATCAGCCAATTAGGAAATCATTTCCTGATATCCTTTTTTGTACAGCAAAGCTGCCCTTCTCCATAGCCTGCATCAAAAGACGAAGCCATTAGTGAGCCTTTTGGTGATTTATAAGTGGTCAACCTGTGGCGGCAATTGGGTGCAATCAGGTGTTTTTCACAAAAGATGGTGGGTTAAAGGGGGATGTGGGGGTGGTGTCAACGTACAGGGTTGCGCATAAACCCATATAGCGCTGCACAACTAACCCCCGACCACGTGGTGCAGACGCGCAGACATTTTCAACTTTACACACAGAGTACAGGTAACTAGATGGATATAAAAAAAGATTTCCATGATAGCATCTGAGCATAATCTCAGACTTGGACACCGTACTTAATGCATCTCTTTAACCGGGAGCAGACAGCGTCTGTGACAGATCACAGATGCGCTCCAAAGAGCTCAGTGTACCTGTGCAGAAGCTGTGCATATTGCAGCTGCGGATCAGGAAACTGCTCATTCAGAGAGTCTTTCCGACTTCTGATTGCTTTAATTGAAAAACAAAAATCCCTTATTTCAAAACCTTGGCTGAAGTGGCGCTTAATTCCAGTCTCCAGTTTGGCAGCGGAGCTCGGAGTCAGTCTCCAGAACAACATCTAAAACCCCCTGAGAAGTCATCTTTCTGATGTAAAAATCTGAAACTTCATGACAATAACCTCTGCAGCAATCCCACTATTTGACTGAACACAAGTGGGTGAGCATTTCAGTTCTATGCAGAGCAGGACAAGTTGTGAGAGGGGCCACAGCAGGTGAACTATTCTATTATAAATGCAATTCTATTTTTATATGAAGTTCTCTGTTGAGCTCGTTCATAATTAATATTATTTAAAATAAATAAAAGATGAATACTAATGAATGTTATTTTAAAGACTGACAAACAAAAATGCACGACCTCTGCTTTATGGAATAAAAAAAAATCCTTTTGCCTTGTTTTTTTAATTTTTTTAAATCCTGATTGAAGCGCCACTCCTTAAGATTTTTTCACAATCTGTTCCAAAAGATGGTTGTCCTTCCCCCTCTGTTGCGCGAAGGCATAGTCTTCATTGATAAGTCCAGCTTTGCAGAAATATCACTATCAAGCTTGCCGGCACAAATGCTGCAATATTCTCACCTTGCCATGCCGCCACGGTGCATTCAAAGGACACACCGTCCCAACGACATTACCCTGATATGCCGCCACGGTGTCTTTTGAAACGAGCTCATGTTATGTTGCATTAGTAAACATGAATAATAATAATAATAATTGTACATCTTTTATAAAAACTGCATTAAAGTGACTTTTCAGGACGATGACCCTAATTTATCAAAAAAACGCGCAAGGCTGAATGAGTGGTATGTGACCATTTTCCTGGTTATTTCTGGTTGGATCAGTCAGCTCTGTGGATCTGTTGTGCACAGCAGGTGTCGATTTTCTGGATCAAACAATTGTCTTTTAATTCAGAGTGATTACATCAATTTTATCTTCTTTTTTTTTGGTTTAAAAAAATGTTTTTATAAAATTTAAGGGGAAAATCTGATTAACCAATACTATCACGGTGCAGGTTCTCTCTTTTGTTTCCCTCGGAGATCAAGGAAGTGTACATTCAGATTAGGATCACTACTTTAGGGGAGTTGATTGGGACATGGGTGGAAATTGGATCAGCTGTAGGAACTTCACTGTACACATCTGAGAAGGTGTGTGATGACATTTTGATCTGTGCAGCTCTGCAAAACATGGCACAGAACAGTTGTTTTTATTTCCTTCAGCATGATGACACAGGACCTCATTGAGCACCTCTAATTACTTCTGCCAGTGGGGGCAAAAAAGAATTTGGCACCCACTGTTTGTGCAAGTTGTGCCACTCTGTAATTTTTATCATATGTAAACTTCAACTGTAAGAGACAGAATGTGGGGGGAAAAAAATCAGGAAATCCCATTGTATGATTTTTTTATTTTTTTTTATTTTTATTTTTTAGAATTTTATTTGTATAATGCTGCAGATAATAAGTATTTAGCACCTATAAACAAGCAAGAATTCTGGCCCTCACAGACCTGGTACTATTTCTCTAAGAAGCTCTTCTATTCTCTACTCGTTACCAAGTTATTATTGGCACCTGTTTGAACCCGTTATCTGTATAAAAAACACCTGTCCACACCTTCAAACAGTCAGACTCCAACCACCACCATGGCTATGACCAGAGAGCTGTCGAAGGACATCAGGGACAAGATTGTACACCTATACAAGACTGGGATGAGCCAATCTACAATAGGCAAGCGGCTTGGTGAGAAGAGACCAACTGTTGAAGCAATTATTAAAATATGGAATAAATAGTAATCTCCCTCGACCCGGAGCTCCATGCAAGATCTCACCTCGTTGGGTACACATGATCCTGAGAACAGTGAGGAAACAGCCCATAACTATATGGGGGGAACTGGTCTGTGACCTGAGGAGAGCTAGGACCACAGTAACAAAGGTTAACCTTAGTAACCCATTACGTCATCATGGATTAAAATCCTGCAGCGCTCGAGATTAAGCCAGCAGATGTCCGGGCCCATCTAAGCATACTTGTCTGTGGCTAAACTGTGTATAAATGTGGAAATGCCATTTTTCCCAAAACCAGACTGGGAGTGACCAACATATGCATGGTTTCATGAGTCACATGTCGAACTCATTATCTAGTTATTTTTCAAACTAAATCTACACAATTTTTTGATAAATGAGGCACCTGTATCTTTCTAAAGTAGCAAATTTATTTTAATAAAAATGCTTCTGATATCTCTTAGAAATCTAATAAAATCTCTCATTATAATTTCACAGAAATTAATAGATTCTAGAAAACAAAAAATGAGTTGTTGCCAGATTACTGTTGTGCTACATTTATCTCTTTATCTTGTTGTTTGCAAACTGTTCTAGGTGCGCATGGCTCTGAAGAAAGCTGAGAAGGAGCTAGAGTCGCGGAGTGGCTGGTCACCACCAGAGCCTCTGCAGAAGTGGCTGCAGCTTACCCATGAGGTAGAGGTGCAGTACTACAACATCAAGAAGCAAAATGCTGAACGGCAGCTCCTGCTGGCCAAAGAAGGGGTGAGCAGAAAAACTGCATCAGTAAAATACCTTCAGTGGAAGGATTAAAATGGACAAAAGTCACAAGTTTGACTTTTTTCACAGGCAGAAAAGATCAAGAAAAAGAGGAATACTCTCTTCGGGACGTTCCATGTGGCTCACAGCTCCTCACTGGATGATGTGGACCACAAAATTTTGGCTGCAAAGTAAGTTGGAGTGAATAACCGTACAGGAAAACTATGGGAAGTAGCTTAAAGGTTCATTTGCATAATTCCTATATCTCTTCAGACAAGCCCTTGGTGAGGTGACCGCTGCTCTGAGGGAAAGGCTGCACCGCTGGCAGCAGATAGAGATCCTCACAGGCTTCACTATCGTCAACAACCCAGGCCTTCCTTCACTGGCCTTATCTCTCAACCTCGATGCCACCTTCATGGGCGGCAGGGCCACACCTCAGCACTTCGTCATGTCTGACGACATGGATGACTTGGACGAAGGCATGGTGCCTGGAAACCTGCAATGTAAGGGTCCGTCTGAATCTGGGGTCCATTGTGCGGGGATTAGCAAACGACTCCCTACAAACCCAAAGACCGTGGCGGGAAAATAAGAAATAAAAAAACAATTCACATGACAATTCTTTTGCAATTCTTGACACTTCTTGGGGAATATTGCATTTCTGCCCTCCCTTATAATGGAGGTGGTGTAGGTTAAAAATGTATTTCAGTTATTGTTTGTCAATATTTGTAACAAAGACGACTGGATTTGTTAATGTGATTTATCATAACTGTCTTGTTTTCAAACACAGTTGGAGTTTACATGAGTTTATTTTTGTGGAGATGCACCTTTCAGAATTGCGTGGCTGATTTACAATCACTGGTTTTGTTAAACTTTTCCCTACCAGTACTGATTTTTACTCAGTTTCGATTTCTAAGAGCAGCCATTAAAATGTTTTTTTGTTTGTTTTTTTGTTTTTGGGGAGGTTCAGTGTTTGATTTTTATTTTATTTTGGACTTCTCATTAATCGTTAATCTTACTATATAATGTTCACTGATCAGGAAAAACATCTGATTGTTTGTTTTGTTTCCTGGCCAGTCAGGTCAGGGGCAATCAAGCTGCGAAGCGTCCAGTTTCGATCACCTGCTAATTTCTCAGTGCATCTCTTTTTCTTTCCTTTTTTTTCTTTTTATATTTTTTTTCATAATTTTTAAAGTGTTTATTAAAACTGAGGCCTTCTGTGACTTTTCTATTGAAAACTAAACTGTCAACAAAAATATACTTCATAAGAACAACCTTTTGTGTTGATATTTTGAATATGCTGCACCAATGTTCAGTCTCAAATTGTCAGTTCTCAAATCCTTGTTTAGATTTAACATCACACATTTTCATCTCTTCCTCTAACATGGATATTCTGTTAAATGTTATACATTTTTGAGTACACACCTCATATTTAGGCATCGTAAACCACTGGAAACCTTTGTCCCATATTAGAACCTTTCTAGTTACTACTTTGACAAAACATTTAGCATTAGATCATGTGTTTTAACACATGCAAGTCCTTTAATCAATATTAATTGCACTCCCTTTCTCATTCTCCTTTCTGTTTACACCACCTTTGTTTCTATTTGATTCCCAACACTTTCCCATTGGCCTCACTTTAGATGGCACACTGCAGCAGAGGCGGCGAGTCAGTGACCTGTGGCCCATTGCTTCAGATTGCCAGTCCATGTGGAAATATTCTGGTTGGCAATTATTCATTCCCTAGTTCAGTCTTCAAGCTGCCCTCCCTTTGACCCATTTGTAATACTTTTTAACTGTATGTTCAGCTGAATGAACAACCAATTTTTCTCCATGCTGTTCATCAGGGAACTCTACTAATATTTCCTTAGTACTTGCTCACCACATGTATTCCCTTCTTTAAAGATTGTCTTTACCCAATGCACTCCTGTAGTCTTTTCTTGATAACATTCAAAATGTTTCCGTTTTACTTATTTTTCTTGTTTGAAAATGCTATGACAAAACATGCTGGAATATTTTTTTTCTGATGCATTAATAAGGCATTTATAAAACTGGAACATAATATCAATATCCTTTGAGATGTATTTTTGTTAGTAAAAATAAATCTAGCACTAGAAATGCACTATTTGACAAGCCAGAGATCGGCTCTGATTGAGGAACAGTAGGTCAGATGCTGAAAACATGTTTCTTTTTTTTACTTCATTGAATGCATCAAAACTAAGAATTACTATTTTCTGTAAATGCATCAACCAAGATTATGCACTTTTTCAGTATAATAAAAATCTGAAAAATTTAAAGGACTTATTTCCTATCCCATTCTATAGTTTCTTCCATCTGTCCTACCATTTGCTGTTTTGTTTTTTTTCTATCATCCATCTGCTTCCTTCTATTAATATCCACCAGTCCTAGTAAACCTTTTGAAATTGGGCAAAGAAGAGAAAAATCTGAACATTTGTATGCATGATAAATGTGTAGGAACCATGATTGTCTTATTTCAGTTAGATTGTAAAACTTTTTAGCACGATCAAAGAACCTGCAGCACATATTTTCTTTATTTTGTTTTATTTTATTTAATAAATCTGCAGGTTAGACCCTCAAAAAACAAAACTTTTCTATTGGCCATGAACAGCCTTATTGGTGCATCTTTATTTACCACATGACTTGCCTCCCTGTTATCTTTTCCTCAGTCTTTTCCTTGTCTGTTAAAATCTCTTTTGTTAGTGTTTGCTACTAATGCTGTCACTTCTCCCTGCAGCTCCCAGTATGATGTCCCTGCGCCAACGCCACATTGACCCTCAGCTGGCATTGGGTTCCCAGAGGTTGGTAGAGAATTCCCTGCTTGCAGGGCAGCAGGGAGAGGGAAACCCTTATCCATCTAAGCCTAGGCCTACCTTCAGACAGTCTCGAAGCCATTCGTTCGGGCAACTCGAATGTCTTCCTTTGCAAACTCTCTCCTCAGCTGTGTCTCACCCGTCAGTCATCTGTACTTTCAACCCAATCCCTCAGTCTGTGCCATCCTTGTCCTCTTCCTCCTCCTGCTTGCCCAGTACCGTTGCTGGCGGTGTTGCCCTTCATTCCTCCCATGTACATCATGCTGCTTTCCAGCCCATGGACCCAATTCCTGATTATATCTCCAAAGTTCACTCCTCATGCAGCGACAGTTTCGGGTACCCATCTTACTACAGTGCACGCATGTGTGTGGGTCTTTTACTTTCTTTTCTTTTGAAACCACTTTTGGTCATTTTTTTCTTCTTTTTTTAAGCTTTGTTGTAAAGCGGACAATTTTTAGTTTGTTTTGTCACTCAGTAACTCAAGTCATTGTGTTTAATTGTCATTGCACCTCATGAAGTAGTTGCTCTCCTCTTTTTCAACCTATTACACTACTCCTGATACTTATTGCCTTCCAAATCTAACAAGCGTGAAGTTCCACTATCCAGGCTTTGCTAAGCATGCGATTTTGCTGGCATAGTGTAAATAAACCTAAGCATGAAATACTTGCATTATCTATGAAATCTTCGTATATTTTATCCCCCCCCCTCCCCCCGCCAATCTAACATTTGCATTTCATGTTTGGCCCTACAGGGACTTGAACCGGTCCGACTCTGACTCCTCGTTGTCCCTCTCACAAGTTGGCGATCGGCTCTCAGCCTACAGCTCCAAAAGCCATCTAATCAAACCCACCTCTCTTATGTACGGGCTGTCCGGACGGGCAGACGACACGGTCTCCCTGCACTCCCTCACCTCTAACGGAGGGAACCGCATTTATGAAGGAGGCGCTGCAGAGGTCGTTTCAGGCAGCCCAATCCTCATGAAGGAGATTCACCACATGGAAAAGTCGCCCAGCCTGGGAGAAATCAACAACTTCTCGGAGTCCTCCCGTTCTTTTAGCCCCAACTCGACTGAGCCGGATACGCCATCCCCAACAGGAGGCCAAATGGGAGTAGTGGGGACGAAAGTTAGCAGTCGCATTCCCCAGCTGTCCACCAAGAAGAGTCCTCTGGAGGAGGACAGTGGCTCAACAGGAGAAGACACAGATCCCACTGTCATCCGCAAGAAACACCCCTTCAAACTCTTCAAGAAACAGAAGAAATGAGAACAACATGAACTGAAAGTCTATCAAAGCTGCTTGACTGTATTCCTTTATTTGTCTTTTTTTTTTTTTATGTATCGGGTTTGATAATAGTCAAAAGATGGTACAATTTGTCGCCATTGCATCTTTTATGTAGGTTACAACACCTACTTTGGACTGTGGGAGCAAGCAGCTGTTTCGCTATATCTGCTTATTTGGTCAGTGTTTGAGCCGGAGCGCGGCGGTGAGGTCTGTACATTGGAATGTAAAGTATTATTTATTTCTGCAGGAAGTTGCGCCAGTCTGAAAGGGAAACGTCTCCCTCTTGGTTTTTCTTTCTCGTTTTTGCAATCTGACATTTTGCATGTCTTTAATTTTGTTTAACTGGTATGCTCTTACTGTTTGCTCGGTTCTTGTTATCCAGCTTAGAAAACACTTGATGTTACTTTGAGTACTACCTTGCCGCCTATCCTACAAATCCAAATGAATGCACACTGTTCTTTGTGTTTTGTTCTCTTTTTAACTGGTAAGTACAGGTTTTTCTGTCATTTGTTGTCTTGCAGGCAGAATATATGATACATTTAGGGTAACTTAGAAGAAAAGATGTGGTGGTAAAGCTTTGATTACCCCAAAATGTTACTATTTAAATACAGTGTATCAGTAAAGGCTGGTACATGGAATTTGCTAGAAGAACATCTGCTAATGTTACAAAATGACAATCAAATTTTAGGGTAACAGCATTTTATTATTTTTTAAGAATACTTATTGTAGACCCTATACAATATTGGAAAGGTGTGGGATGTCTGTTCTTTCTCTTGCTTTAAAATCCAGCTTTATTAAACATTAACCACAGATTGAAATTGATCAAATGAATTGTAGTACTTCAAGAGAAAATACATGACTATGTGACACTGACTTCTATTTTTACTTGACCTTTTAAACCTACATGTGCACCTCATGTAATTGAAAAGAAAATTTGAGTCATTTATTTCAAAACCTTAAACTTAGTAAACAGATCGTTTTGAACAATTTATTTCTTTTCATTTCAGGATTGTTTTCCAGCTAATAAAAATCCTTCTGTATTTCACAAAATAATGCATGCATATTACATTAAATTGAAATAGTTTCATTACTTTACATTATGGCATATACAATTAAGGGGTATTATGGTGGTTTTACTTTTTTTATTTCCACCAACCAGTCTCCGACACACACTACCAACTTGTAGAATAAGCCACAAAAGGTTATTTCTGGCTGCTCTTTGCAAAATCATCCTGACAGTGGAAATCTGAGTGGAAGGAAAACGTGTGGCATCAAAATGTGCACAAGCAACAAGAATAGCAACCTTGGGAGCATTATGAAGTGATAATTGTATATTATACAGATTAACCCAGGTAAAATGCATTTTACATCTGGTTTAGGAATTGCTTAACAGAAGAAAAGCAACAGCTGCAACCCACGTCTTGGATTTGTCAGCTTCTGATGATATTTAAAACTCCAACTTCACCCACTGTCCACAGCTTGTAAATCTTCTGCCAAATAAACTTTAATGAGCTTTGCTTTGCAATCTTTTCAAGGGTGCAGTTATCTCTTGTTGCGCTCGTACCTTTTTCTACCACACTTTTTCCTTCTGCTTGACTTTCCATTTGTATGTTTGGATGCCACACTCTGTGAACAGCCAGCTTTTTTTAGTATTGACATTTTGTTGCTTAACCTCCTTGTGGAGTCAGTAACTGCTAACGTCTCCTGCACAGATGTTCTTCCTGTTAGTTTGTAGGCCATAACTGATAGGCCTCATGTCTTGTTACAGATGGATGATGTTAATTTCTGGAGATCAGATCTCACATTTTTAAGTGATCAGTTTAATTCGAAAACTTTAAACTGCTTCTGCTTTTCTGTGTCTTAGTGGTCCCCCCGGTTTTTTTGCTGTAGTTCAATGTAACATAAAAGCGAGGGATAGTTGTTGGTAAGGGCTAAAATTACAAAGATGCGCTCAGTTTTTGGAAAAGTTTTACTCTTTAAGATTGCTTTTTATAAAAAACTACATTTAAGTTGTGGAGGCAAAACAACCAATCATGAAAAAGTGCCAAATATCCGTTTTCATCAGATGCCTTCGTATTTGTGGTGTGTTCAATCCCTTAAGCCCCTTTTACCCAGAATACAGAACTCCACGATGTGCACTGTACTGTACATTCGAGGGTTTAGATGCTGAATGTCCAAGGGTATTCTTACTGTAACAGTACCATACGTACAACATGTTTACATTTGTTACAGACGAGTTCAATTATCAGATTATTACAACACAGAATCTTGTGCCAGTTTTAATGCAAGTTGCTTCGTTTTAAGCACAGAGCTATGCATCAGTAGTTGTAGTTGATTTCTGTAGTAGTAAGGATAGCAGTAGTTTTTGGGTGCTCCTGATAAATGATCAACCAAAAAGTGCTGCAGAAGACACAGTTTGCCTCCCCCCTCGGCCTCATAATGTAACAGGTGGTTTGGATGCAGAAGACATGTTTGAAGTACTAATTTAAGAAACCAGCTTAAAAAACATTTTTTACTGGTACTTTTTTAGTGTCATTTCTACCTTCTTTTTTTTCCCTGCACGACAGCTGTAAATTGAAAAAGCCATCTGCGAGTGTGTGCGTATGCGAGCGTGTCTCTCTCCTCCCAGTATATTGCACTGCAATGTTGATGCATGTCAACTATCATAACAAAACCTATATTGGGTTAAAAGAATGGATCAGCTTAAGCTCTAACCTCGCTACCCAACTTTTCTTCTCTTTTTGAGCATATATTTATGAATACATGCAGTATATTTGTACAGAGAAAATGATAATTTTGCATCTGTGGTGGTATAGACTTTGATGGCTCTCTTGCATGATAGCAATAAACTATTTTGAATGAAAACAAACTGGTTTTTACTCATTTGTAATTTGATCTTGCAGAATTTTTAATTTAGCTTCAGAAAAAATCTTTTTCTTTATTTAATGGGAGTTGGCATTTTAAAATACTATAAAAGGTTACTTCAGAGAATTACATTTGAAGCGTACACTGACTCGCAAAAGCTTTTGTACCGCTTGAAATGGTTTGCATTCTGTCATGTTACAGCCACACATGTATTATTCTATGTGATGAAGCAATACAAAGTTGAAGTGGAAGTAAAAGAATTCAGATTTTTTTTGTTTCTCAAGTAAGTGGTATGCATTTGATTTCCTCATACCCAAGTCAATACCTGTAGAACCATCTGGAAGTCTTGATACATGAAAAGCAACTCTGAACATCTTGTCCGTTAGTAAAATCACTCAAATGGATAAAGGACTGTCAACATAAATTCCCAAATATCGAAACACATTTTAATATGATTTAATTGAATTCTTTTTTACCCTCATCCACCCGCAGCTCAGTGCGTGACACATACGTGTCCTATTTATCGATTTTCTCACTGGAGCTGTGTTTCTCTGCAGCTCCTCCACAGTTACTATGGCCATCTTTCCTGATACTCTAAATAAGGCTCTCCTTCGCCGACCTGTTAGTTAAGGTAGACCCCCATATTTTGGTAGGTTTGTGGCATAGAGGTTGAAAAGACTGGCCTATTATGTAGGTGGCTAATGTAGAATATTAAATGTGTACACGGGATTTGGTTTTTTAGCTATTAGGTAACCAAAATAAGCCAAAGGTTTTCAAGTAGATTTCCATGAATGAAACATCTCTGTCTGGGCCTAGATCATCAGGAGGGAGTTATCTAGAAAATTGCTCTCTGCCAATGTTTACAAGAATCTAGTTTGTGAATGTGGCATTCGTTGACCTCAATGCATGAAATAAGCTACAGTCTCCACATTGCATTGATCAGATTTTCTGAAATGACTAACCATGTTAGTTTGTTATTGTATTGTAAGTTATTTCATTATATCCTTGCATACAGTAATTAGCATTTGTCCACTCATTCTTTCTGTTATTCATTTGATCTCATCTAAACCAGCAGCCGTTGTGCCATACTCTTGATTTTCAAACGATGGACTGAAGGTGGGCTGAATGCAAACGCATATCACAGTTATCAGATCTTTACTTTATTTTGCTTTTCAGTATTTTGCTTTCAATTCACAAACATACATTGCTTTGTGTCGGTATGTCACATAAAAGGTGTGTAGCAATAAACTGACAAAATGTGGAAAAGCGTAAGTGGTGTGAATACTTTTGCAAAGCACTGCAGATGCAGGTTTTGTGGAGAAGCTGAATGTGTTTGGTGCACTTGTAGTTGTATTTTCTTCAGTGTTGGAATTCACCCCACTGCACAGAGCTCCTCCCCACCTCCACCGTTCAGGTAGTAATTGGGTGGAACTGTGTGCTGTTAAATATTTACCTGTGTTTCGCCGCAGCCAATGTGAAACAGGATTAGATCCGGATATGGAGTCTCTTTGTTTCACTGCAGCTTAAATCTCTTTAATGAGAAGATGAGTGCAGGCACTGTGAAACATGGACTTCCAAACATTATACAAATGCATCTGCCAGTTTTTCCTCAGTATGCAGGTAGGGGTACGTTTATCTTAAGCATCTCTGAAAGAGCCCTCTTATCTCCTTTCTTCAGGTGAATAACTGTGCACGTGCTGCCTGTGTTTCAGATTGTTTGGGGTTTGGACAAGGTGAAGCTCCTGAATCCTCCAAAGGAAGCTCTTCCAGACCATCTCCTGAGAGTTCTCTACTCTTGTGAAGGAACAGCTACAGTACAGCTGGACTGTGTTGTATCATTTGAAACTGGCACAGTCTCCACAATCCTTATAAGACGGTGGAGTTGTGTCCCCAGTGACCCTCTAATAAGGACTGTGAAGCTGAATCTGCCTGACTGGTTGGTTTATCAAGCAGACGGAATAGTTCCAGAGTCTCACAGGGTGCTGAGTTGTTTTCTTCGAGTCTCAGTTAGATACAGTGGTTCTGATGATATTAAAAGGTCGACTGGCTCTCAGGATGTGGCATATTTGCTGCCTAAGCCCTTCTTTAGTCGACCTATCAAGCAACATCAGCTCTGCAATGCCTGGAGCAAACAAATGTTACAATTAACTCAGCGTTTTTTACAGAAAGAGTGCTCTTTAGAGCAAGGTAAGGTTGAACAAGTGAGACTATACCAGATGTGTCAGCTTTGTTAAATTTTGTTTTTTAAATTTATACTGGTAGCATCTTGAAAATGTCAGATCAGAGAGAGAGAGAGAGCTGCTTGAAACATTGGCGTGTACTTTAAACGACAACTATTGCGTATACAAACAAATTTTATCAAACTAAAACTCCCTATGTCACCTAGAAACCATCTATCTGCTGTCTGCTATATATGCTTCTACTGGAGAAAGTTTTGGTATAACAAAGACACTGGGCCCATTCAGGAATGAATTACTGGAGCACTTTCGCCTTGCATCTATTTCTTTTCCATGGTATGAAAGTAAAGTTGGAACACTGCTAATTATTATGTGAAAGCAGTGATTATTATGGTTAACCTCACAGCTGATCACTGTATTCTTTTCCTAGGTGTGAACTTTCTATGTGGGTATTTGTGACCAGGTATTGCAAGGGCAGATTGTGTGGTGTGTTTCATCACATTGATTCCCATAACAATTATGCCACACCAGCAATTTTCCTCACAAAATCAGGTATTATAACTTTTCTATTTAATATATTCTCACAAACCTACCTTTGATGTTGGTGACATAAGTTAAAAGAGAGGCACTAACAGTTGTTACACCCTTCCTCAAAAAACATTTTCGCTACATTTTGGAATCACCTTTTGTAGCTTTGCAGGAGAATGTGTCCCCATTTTTGCTTAACCCAAGATTCCAAAAGCTTAAAGGTTCATACCACTCTTCTGCAGAAGGCAGTTATTGGTTTTTATGCAAAGAAATATCTGCATATCTCCCAATAAAGGCATTACCTTAATGAAGATGTCTTCAAAAATTCAGTTTACATGCCAAATCATTTATTTTATTTATTCATGGATGCACCCACAGATCACACATGGAGGCTTTTGGCTCGTTTCTGAAGCAACATGTTGGACTTTCTGAAATCAAATCTTACATACTGTATAATTTCTGAAGTTTATGTTGTCAATTTACAGGTCATTTTATTCTGATCCTCATTTCAACCAGTCAACTCTAGTGAAACATGATAGACCAGGGCTGCCTGATCAAGTCAAAATAACTCTTAAGCAGCTTATTATAGTTAGCATACACTGAAATTATAACGCTAAAAGTACATTACATAATATTATTTCAAATCATTGCTTGCCAAAACAAATGCAAATGGACACCTTATTCAAAGTCATTGGTATGAAGCATCCAACTACAGGAAGCTCCTTGTTGTACCTGGAAAAAAATAACAAAACAAATAATTTATTTTTCCACCTTGTGTTATATAGTTTCATATTTTGTTCTTTAAGTCTTGCAACTTGCCCCAAGAAAAAATTAAAAAGTATCAGTTTCCTTAGCTATGATAGTGTTAGCATGGCCACAAATGGGCTTAAAAAAAATTCCAATCCCTGAGTGATTTAAACTTTGACATGTTTCCTCTGAGAGTTTTGCAACATTATGTAATGTAAATATTTATGGTAATTTCCTAAATTCTTTCTCACTTTGGGAGTCTTAAATTATTCATTTTAAATCTGTCTTTTAAATAAATCATGATCGTGGGACTCTGGAGCCAGAACGTTTTGCCAGCTGGCCCATTTATACCCAGTGGTGGCCCTTTTACATTGGCAAACTTTTATTTGCTGATTAGAAATCTTCTAAAACTGTTCCAAATCATGTATTTATTATCCTTAAACATTTTTCTCTTTTCTTTATTTCTAGTCCTGCTTTTTTGAGTGAGTTGCCGGCATGAAACTTGTTAATGTGTTTACATTTCAGAATAATAAAGCTGGACATTCAAGACATTTAGAATAAATCCCTTTTATCTTTAGTCTGTCTGTTAAAAAAAAGCTCCAGATAGACAAGCAAATTACAGTTTTAATTGGATTAATTTCAAACAACGTTCAAACTTTACCATATCTACATTATAAATACAGGCCGGCTACACATTCAGATAAGTGGAGCGTCTGAAGACTCTTCTGCATTTCTCTCCTCGTTCACCATACCTCTACATAAGTGGTGCCAACTCAGTTTGGCTTTACAAGGAAGAACTGTGAGTGATCTTATATTGACACAGCACATCCTTGAATATTGACCTTATGTAAATAATGAAACTGAAGCTGTCATTGTCTTCATATTTAGGTCACTGTTTCCTTGGCCTTCATGGATGACGGGGATAGAACGATTAAATCTTCAGAACATGTGTAGGTCTACGTTTCAATTTAATGCAAAGCTATCACAAGACTGTATGAGGAGGAAAATATTCTGCTTGTCTTTAATTATTTTTACAGGTTGAGTCATTCTGCCATGTTTGATGACACAGAGGGGTATTTTGTGATTGGTGGAGGGAAATACATCCAAGGTGTGGAGGGATATTTTGGACCAGTGGTGTACTACCGCAACAAAGTTCCCCATAGCATGGTAATTATGTTCTCATTTTCATTTATATAGTGAATCACAATAAAGTAAAATATAACTGAAAGGTTAGCTTATATCAGTGAATCATGTCAGCAGATGTAAACTCATTTGTGTTATCAATCTATGTAATATCAAAGTTTCCCTTTTTGAGCTGATATACTGAAAACATTTGATTTTCTAGTTTATTGAGATTCACCTCAAACTACATAATTTTTGAAAATGTGAATTTATCAGTCTAAACCTTTTCCCCCCTTTTTTGAATCCTCAGTCTGACATTGTTGTTCCAGATGTTATAAAAAGCACAAACTTGACTGGATGGCTGCAGAGCTGCCAAGAATTTATTTTTGACATCACGGTCAAGATCAGTGGTTTCACACTCAAAGCCAAACAAGAGAAAAAAGGTGGTAATCAATATTTTCTCCACTAGATGGTGGTAAAATTACTTTGTAAGAAAACAAATTGTGAAGCCACAATTTTATTAACTGTCTTGCTCATTTCAGGGACTTGTTTTGATGTGTTCCATCAGTGGATGGGAATAAAGAGACATCCTTCAAATTCCCAATGTGTGATTTGGGAGGAGGCTGCTCCTCACAGAAAACTGGCAATGAAACTAGCCAAGTTACTGGTCTTTAAATATGGTAATACTTGAAGTACATCATGCAGACATGCCTTTCTGGACAGCTTAAAATTTTTGATAATCTCTTGATTTACTGATTAATACTTAGGAGCTATTGAACACATAGGAATTTGCACATTGAAATAATTTCAGTTCACTTGCAGGAGGAGCAGCAGTAAGCCCGTCAGCTGTGGGAAGAGCTCTGTATTCCTTATCAGTTCATAAGATGGGTAAAACGAGCAGCAGTGCAGTGGTCAGCAAAATTTTACCTCTGTTGCTCCAAGCTGGCTGCCTTGCTGATAACCACGCTCTGCATATGTCATCTGTGCTCCACAGCACTGGCCTGGGAGTCCAGAAACACCCTATTAAGGTGTGCTTTATTCTGTCAGCGATTGTTTCTTTCTGCCAGAGGTTAACATGTCCAGTTTATAATCACATGCTTCTGTGTTTGCCACAGGCTTGGCTTCTTGCCCTGCTGGCTGCACAAAGGGATGATCGGCTGGCACTTTTGCATCTTGGACACGTGCATCAGCAGGGGCTATATGGTTTTTCCAAAGATCCAGATTTGGCCTATGCCTATTATGCAAATATTGCAAAACAGACAACTTTAGACCGCCATAATCCCACACCACAACAGGTAATGTATGTGTTGGATGTTGTAAACAATCAGTCATGCAGTAGCTTTGTGCAGGAAGGGATACTCTCATTTCTGTTTTAAGTAACTTTTTCCAATGCAGTGCCTTGGAAAAGCTTTTATATTCAATTACAGTGTCAAGCGTTTTAGGTGTGTCTCCCTCAGATTTGGACATATAGAGATTGATTTTTTTCCTGTTATACCTTGCAAAATACTTCAAGCTCTTCTTAACTAGATGGAAGAGTGTGTATGGACATAAATTGTCTTGTATTGCCATAGATTCTCAGTTGGATTTAGACTTGGGTCCTCATTTATCAAACTTGCTTAGAAACTGTCCTATATTCTTTTCTACGAAAGAAATTTGGAATGTTTGTACAAACAGTCAAAATCCAGATTTATCATATGGTGGCCACTCATATGCATGTTCCTCCTCAATCATCTGTTGATAAATCCCACATGTGCGTAGCTAGGTGCTCGTAGCCATTCACAGTCATTTGCATACAGAAACACCCTCAATTTACCATATTTGGTCACACCACATCGTCTGACACATGTATTAAATCCTTGTGTTCTTCCTGAAACAAATGGCCAAGAGAGCAAAAAAAGAAATTTCAGTGACACCGAGATCGAGGTGAAACATAAGTGGGGTAAAAAAAAAAAAAGACTCATAGCCTAATGTAGAGACTTTTTGAAAATTATCATAGTTAACGCAAATTCATTTTAACACCAATAGTTTTTGCCCTCTTATAAGCGATTGCTCTGCTTCCCCCCCCTCCCATCATGCAGCAGTTATATTGTTGCTGCAGACATAGCAAAAATGTGGCAAATAATTGTTTCATTTGCTGTTATTCACTTCTGTGGAAATACTTAACTTCTCTTAACAAATTCCATCCATCCATCCATTTTCCATACCCGTCCATCCTATGTAGGGTTGCGGGGCGGCTGGTGCCTATCTCCAGCAGTCAAGGGGCGAGAGGCAGGGTACACCCTGGACAGGTCCCCAGTCCATCGCAGGGCAACACAGAGACATACAGGACAAACAACCATGTACGCACACACTCATACCTAAGGGCAATTTAGAGCAACCAATTCACCTAACAGTCATGTTTTTGGACTGTGGGAGGAAGCCGGAGTACCCGGAGAGAACCCACGCATGCACAGGGAGAACATGCAAACTCCATGCAGAAAGACCCCAGGCTGGGATTTGAACCCAGGACCTTCTTACTGCAAGGCAACAGTGCTACCAACTGCGCCACTGTGCAGCCCCTCTTAACAAATTAAATCAGTTAAATTTGTCCCAAATATTACTGTTTGGTTCTATCAGTTCAGGGAGAACCAATTAAAAAAGAACACTGCCTGGGAGAAAGTGACTGAGACAGTAAATGCGGTCTGGACGGTGGAGAGGTTCCTGTTGGAAATAAAGGAAAAAATGGTTTGATATCAAACTGAATACAATAAAACGTCCCTCTGCACACTCCTGGGCCAAATCTTCTACAGGGGCTGCACAGATCAACACATTTGACACGAGTGTGGCCATGCGTTATTGGAGACACTGCTTTGGCTGGCTTCGGTGCGCATGGAAACAGCGACAACCTGCTGTACCGATAAGCAGGACCACCTAGTTTCCACAGTATAGTTTGTAAACCTTTTATTTATAAGTGTAACAACATTCGTTTAAGCTGAAGTGCTTGATGTGACAAATAAAAAAAGCACACGGAGAGCGCAGACCTCCGAAGCACCTTGCACCCCATAGATTACGATTCACATGATCTCCATGCATGATCACTCCCAAAATTTAATCATTTATTCCGTTGCAAATTTCTAACATTTCTTGAAAGTTTAATCCAAATCCATCCATAACCTTTTGAGTTATTTTGCTAAAAGACAGACAGACACCAACATGAGCTCCTGTTTCTGTGTTGCAGTTCCCCCGTTCTGCCTTTAGATGCTGTGCGTTCGCATGGTCAGAGCTGTTCTTATATTTAGGAACATCTCTACGCACAAGTGCAAGATGATAAATACCACACTGTGCGTATAATTGTTCCTACGAACAAATGACTCACAGGTCTGTCCATAAGTACGTTTGATCAATGAGGGTCCTGGATTTTGACCTGACCTATCTAGGACACAAAAATCAGTTGATCTTAACCCTTCAACTGTATTTCTGGCTGTATGTTTAGGGTTGTTGCTCTGCCTGATGTAAATCTCTATCCCAGTCTCAAGTCTTTTTAGCCTCTAACAGATTTTCCTCCTGGATTGCCATGTCATCTTTCCATCAATTTTAACCCAGCTTCCTTGACCCCTCCTACATAGGGATGCATATTGGCAAAAATCTGGCGATACGATATGTATCAAAATATACGATATATCGGGATACTATGAGTAAGACTATATATTGTGATTTTTTTAAAACTCAATTTAACAGTAGGGAAACTGTCACAGCATTCTAAACGCCCCAACCTGTTTCATACTTTAACACATCCAGTTTTATTACTAGATCTAGTTGATCCACCGGAACGAAAAAGGTGAAAACAGCCACAAACTACCAGTCATGCTTTTAATTTTACTACAAAAATTACTGTCATCATTAATGGTTCCATTCAAATTCTAAAAACAAAAAAAAAAAAATTGGGGGGGGGGGGGGAATATCGATACAATATCGGGAAATAAAATATTGCGATATATGAGTGTATCGATTTTTTTCTTACATCCCTACTTCTACAGAATAAGCATCACCACAGTATGATGCTGCCACTGGTATTTTCGTTCATAGGTATGGTTTGTTCTGGGTGATGTCCCCTGTTACTGTAGTTTCCCAATGCATATCGTGTTTTTCATGAAAGCTAAAAAAATAAAAAAAAAATTTGATCAATCTTTTTTCACACAGATAGGTTGGTGCAAATTTAAAGCTTTTTCTCAACCCTGACTCTCTTCTTGCCACTATAGCATAATATCTAGATTTGGGAAATTTTCAACTAATAGCTGCCCTGTCGTCAGATTCCTCTACCTGAGCTGTGGATCTCTGCAACTCCTCTAGAGTTACCATGGACCTCTTACCCGCTTCTCTTGTGAAAGCTCACCTTGCCCAGTCTGTCCGTTTATGAGGGTAGTCATGTGTTGGTTGGTTTGGGGTTGCACAAAGCTCTTTCCATTTTCAAATAATTAGTTAAGCAGTTCTCCATGAGATATCCAGTTTTTAGAGTTTTTAGGGTTATTGTTTTAAAACCTAACCCTCATTTCAACTCCTCTACAGCCTTATCCTTGACCTGTCTGGTGTATAACTTTATGATTATGTTTCTTTACCAACATTCTTTAACAAACCTTACGTTGGATCTTATTCAGGAGTAAAAATATATAGATTTAATATCATTGGATGCCACACTTTTCAGATTTTTATTTAAGTATTTTCAAAACCACATATTATTTTTCTTCCACATACAGTTACGTCGCACTACTTTATGCTAATCTGTCACATAAATTCCCAATAAAATACAATAAAGTCTGTGATTTTATAGGGATAAAAACATAGAAAAGTTGAAGTGGTATAAGCCCTTTTGCAGGGCTCTATATCTCATTTTTATGAGTGTGCTGAAATAGAATGTGAGCTGAAATAGAATATGCTTCAAAAATTTCCATTCCCAATGAGGGATCAGATTTCAGTTGAAAATCATCAATATGTTTCCTGCAGTCTGTGCTCTGTAATATAGGAGAGATTACTGTTTGATAAAGAGGGTGTTCGTAACAGTTCTTCATGTTTAATTCATAATCCAGTGCAGCATATTTTTAAGGAAACTGTTAAAAAGAAAATCAAAGTATTTAAACTTAACACGTCTTGTACTTTTTCTTTCCTTTTAAGACATTTGTGGAGGCTGTATATTTGAACAACGATGAGGCTTTGAACCTTCAGACCAACGAGGACCATCACATCTTTCAGTGGCTGAAACTACAGGCCCACAGAGGTGCAGCTGAAGCTGAGGTACCCAGTTTTATCTTACCCTGCTCTTTGAGGCATCTAAGGGAGTTTATTCAAATTTTTTATACGGATTTAGGCAATCTCTGAGGCTTCGATCCTTTCATGATAACCCTGGCAGATTCAGTGATGTTGAGATCAGGGTTGGACTGTGTGCACCACCATCTGTTGCACCAGATCCCTCCTTTCTTCTTGCTCTTGCAGAATATTTTATTCATCTAACTGCATGTGTGAAATTGCTGTCATGCTCAAGAAGTAACTGAAAGTCCATGTCCCATAGGTCATTTATTTTCTTTCATAGCTTTTTTAGGGTTTTATATTACAAGGGTAAAATTCCTGACTTTTTTTATAGGGGGCCTGAACAAACAAATCCTGTTTAAGGAAAGCCGAGCACAGCTCCAAACACTGACCGAGAGTGAGGATGCCACAGCGAGAATCTTGAACTCATAGGCTCTTTGCTGGACCATTGTCCCTGTGATGTGTAAATAATAGATACTATCCTTTACCACATCGCTTTAAAAGTATTCTTGAACTTTTTAAAAATGTTTTCATATTAAAGCCAATATTACCAGTGTATTTTAGGAGAATTTTATGAGATCGACGGACACAAAGAATAGCGCAAAATTGTGAAATAGGGAAAAAAGATTGCATGATTTTGAACAATTTTTAACAAATAGAAACCTGTGAACATGCGTTTTACATTTAGATTTTCTTCACTGTCTTAATCAAATTAGCTTTTCGTAAAGTTTTTTTTTAGTAATATTGTACTTTTGTTTGTAATTATTTGTATAATTTCTATTGTCTTTTTAATTGTTTTAATTTTAACGCTCTGTCTTTATGAAGCCCTTTGCGATTTCTATCTGTGCAAGTTGCAATTTAAATGAAATGTGATTATTTATGGACTTACTGAGTCAATACTTTGTAAAACCTTATTCCATGTAAACACAACTAAAAATCTTCAGGGTATGTCTTGACTTGCATTGCACTTCTAATGAAATATTTAAAATAGCTCAAACTCATTCAGATTAGACTAAGAGCAGCCTGTAGTTTAAAGTTTAGTTCCAATTCGCTAATCCGATTTTAACTCTGTATTTCGACTGAGCCGTTCGGTAACACACTCTAACAAGTTTTGATTGAAACAGTTTAATTGTAGCTCTGATAGTTTGTATGAATTGAAATGCATGTCACACTTTTTCTGTGTGAAACTTTCCTTCCACACTTCACAATTATGTGCTACTTTTTGTTTGTCGATCACATGACAAAATTTGTGTTTGTAATATGAAAAAATGTAGAAAAGCTCAACATATACATTTCACGCATCTGCTGTTAAAAGTTAAAACGTCTGCACAAAAGCTTGTTTCTTTATTCTTTTTGGGGGGACTTAACAATTTATTTGGTTAACAGTTTTGTAAAAGTTTTATTGAAAGACGCATATAAAAAATAACAATCGCTTTGCAGCAAGCTCTTGCCCGCATGCTCTTCTGGGGTCAGCAAGGATTGTCTCCAAACATTCAGGAGGCTGTGAAGCACTACAAAAGAGGTGCTGTCCAACTGGAAGACCCAGCATCAATGTATGACTATGGAATTGTACTTCTGCTGGTAAGATTTCTACCCAATATACATTAAAAATCAATGCCTCTTTTTAGCCTAATTTTAAAAACAGTAATCTAATAGTAGTCAATTTTTTTAAACAGTATTTTTCTCTCTAGGGTCACGGAGTTGAAAAGGATGTTCCAAAAGGTGTTACATTCCTCAAAAAAGCAATGGAACAGGTTTAAAAAAATTACATTCTATTACCCATTTTGAACCGCCATGTAGTGTTTTGTGTGTTATCCTTATAGCTAGAAATCTATTTAAAGGTTGCACACTCCATGTTTTATTTTACAATGTTTTCTTTAGGGTTTTGTTCCTGCAATCAATGCCCTGGCCTGGTACTATGAGCAGTTTGAAAAGAATTACCAAAAGGCAGTGCGGTTGTGGGAAAAGGCTGATTTCCTTGGTTCTCCAGAGGCCCCTTTAAACCTTGGTGTCTTGCACTCACAGGGGCTCTATCCAGGAGAACCTGCCAACCAGGTTTGCTTACATGCAAAGACACACATTCATTGTACTCTAATACAAAAGCTTAAGATCATTCAGAGGGAAATAATTTGTGTTTCCATTAGTATGTGGCCTACAAGTACTATCTGAAGTCTGCAGAAAGAGGACACATGCGAGGAGCAGTTTTCACTGCTGACGTCTGGGCCACAGGGATACCCGGCTATGTTGAGAGACGTCCATCAGATGCTGTTTTGTTAGCTACTTACACTTTTAAAAAAATCATTCTTCATGTACACTTACAATGAAACCTTCACATTCACTCATCATAGGCATGAAAATCATGTTTGTTGCTTAAATACTCCTTTGGAAAATGCAACTCGCCATCATCAAGGTCCTGACATAATCCCTGACCGTTACTTCTCTTAGCAAAACTGGTAAAATTCCTGTAAATTAGTTTATTTCCTGCCAGAGATCCAGGTTTTCAAATTTGACTCAAATTCAAGAATGTTTTATTGATCCCAAAGGGAAATTGAATAAAATTAGGTTTTAACCACAGTCGACAATTTTTTTAAATTAGGTTGAATTCAGACCATGGGAGTAGCTTAATGTGTTAATGCTTTATTCTCTCCAAAACTGGTTTTGTTGTGTGAGTATTATCCTGTTGGATCACTCAATTGTGTCCAAGTTCCAATCATCTAAACAAAACTTTTACCCTCAGATGAAAGGAAGTTCATTATCAATAACAGTCCAGAAACCACAAAGGCTCGAGCCTATATCATAAATTGAACCACTGGTATCACTTTCCCCAGAGAAGTAAGTTTAACATCAACATGGACTCCGTCAAGATGTTGACCCAGAAAGAAGCCCCTGCACCAAAACCGGCACTTTCAAGCTCAACTAAAACTTTCCACCGCCTGTATAGACAAACCATATATTTCAATAATTCATGGTGAGGCATGGTGTGGCCCTTGTAGAAATATTTCTTGGTCAACAAATGCATGTAAACAATGTGTTCTGTAGAAAAAACACAAGAACTCTACAGCCGGCATGCAACAAAGATTACCTAATTGTCACAAAAATGCATCATGTTGCGTCTGCGAATTATGCGGCAACCATAGCAACTTCCTAAAAAGACTGTGGGAAACTATGCACCCCTCCACAGATGTCTACAAACTCCAAATTGTGTATGAATCCATCATTTATAAGAACGTTTGTGACTATAGCTTAAGGTATCAGCTGCATTTCATAAAGAAAATGGAATAATAAAGAATAAGGAGTCCCTCCAAATGCATCAACTTCACCTTGAATCAACAGTTTGTTAAATAAAACTTGGACATAATTAAGTTTTACATAAGAACAATGATTACATACATTAATCAGAGCGGATTTTGTAATTGATCAATTAGGCTAACGATAAGCATATATGATGGCCCAGACTCAACCCGTTTAAATCAACTCTACTAATTATGCCAAGGAAAGGAATCAAATATCCAGCTAGTGTGATGCCACAAGTAATATTATTTCAAAAGCTTGACAAAGACTACAAAAACATTTGGTCAAATATAGCCTGCTAAAGAACATTTAAGCAAATATTGGTTAGTGAGCCTGTATGTATGATTTTTAACCTCTTTAGGTTTAGAGAAAACATAATAAATTTTAACATGTGAATTGAATCATTAAAAGCTCCAAATTCAAATTAGGCTCATGCCAGTGATAAGTGTATGTAAACCTCTGACCAGGCTGTTTATGTTAGCAGATGTCTGAGTTTACTGTCTTTTCCATTAACTGTAGGTGGGTTAAGTGGACAGCTGAGCAGAACGGTTTTTTGGGCAGCATCTTACGGAAAGCACTGGATTCCTATCTCAAGAGTGACATGTATGTTCTTCTTTTTCAAACTTGATACAACAATAAACGTGTAGAATTTACATAAAGTGACACTCAGTTTTTTAAGCAGGTTCATATCTTTGCTATTTTATATGATGGCAGCTGAATCGGGGTATGCCCCTGCACAGTTCAATGTGGCATATCTTTGTGAACAAAATGTGGTAAGGTGTTTTTGATGAGGATCTGTTTTTCTTATATCTATAATGTAATTTTAGAAATACTTTAATCTTTCAATGTTTTTGTTCTAGGCTGGTTTTCTGGATCCTGCTTATGCAACACATTGTATGTGGAGATATTATAATCTCACAATTCAGAATCAGAATCCAGATACTCATGGTAAGTCACAACCTTTAAGTTCGATAATTTGTAGATGGTTTACTTTAACTGACCTACATTGTTGTTATTCCTCCAGCCTATATAAGGATGGGTGACCTGTTGTATGAGGGGTTGGACGGCAGGGAGAAAGACTTCTTTTCTGCTGCACAGATGTATTCACTGGCAGCGTTAAGGAACAACCCACAGGTCTTTTTTTTGCTCTTTTTTTCTTTTTGTGTGTTTATTCAGCATCACAATTGTGAATATTTCTGTTAAAGTTGTACTTTCCATCTTTTTAAGGGATGGTACAACCTTGGCTTGCTTGCCGAGGAAGGTTACAGGCTGCCACTTTCTATATTGATTGAGCTTGGCCTATCTGAGCTATACCTTGCAGACAAGAACTTGCTTCTAAGTGCTTTGTACAAAAGGTTAGCAGAGGCTAAAAATGTTTGTCACTTTGCAGTTACTTCATTTTTGACAAATAATATATATGTTTTTTTTCTTAAAGATGCAGAGACTCGGACAACACAGATTCATACTTACCCTGCAGCTTTGCTCTTTTCAGTGTATTTTTACAATCATTTGAAAATAGCTATGTTGCTGCTGTTATTAAGGTTGGTTCAATCTGCTAATGTTTTTCAAAAACCTACATACTAACTTCATTAAGCTTGACTAATTTGCAGCAAGTTGTCATATTACATTTTAAAGTGAAAGAGTAAATATTCTAAAGATAAAAATATTATAGAATATAACAAAAAGAGTAATACAAAAGTTATGAATGATATGTATAAGTTAACAGTAAAGACCCACTGCACTGAAACATTTATTCAGCATGTTCATGTTATTTTTACAGGTCTCCACCGCTGTTGCTGTGGTTGCAACTCCAACATTGTTTGTAATTGTCCTTGGCGTGCTCAGGAGACGTATGTACGACCAAGACTCTTGACCAAAATCTGACAGAAGGAACAAAAACCAAATTAATTATTTAGTGTAAGATCTCAGTTTTAATGCTGATTACCCCGATATAAATGAGAAAACTAACTATTCCAAATAGTTACTCTGCATGGTAAGATTTTATGTTTTTAATGTTTTGAACTAGTTGTATTATTTCAGTGAATAGAGTAATGTAATGCTCATTTTATAAGGTTGGATCTTGGGTTGTGTCTGAATTTTGTTGGAGTCACTCTTGTTGTTTATATGTCAAAGCCCCTGGTCACTATGAACCGCTTCTTGATGTTTTGCATCCACTACGTTTTCCCTTCAGTCTTTACAACTATTCTCAATCTTGTATAAGATGGCAAAAATATTCAAGTGGTTTTTTTATTGTTATTTTTAAATAAACACTTTTGTTATTTGGAAACTAGATTTTCCTATGCTTTCCTGTACTGTAACATGATCATTTCTTGTTAAACAAGCTCTTATCCTGTCAGGAATATGACCTATATTTGTCATTGCTAGACTATCTGGGGGTAGATGTTCATCCTTTAAACACAGTCTATGAGGGTCCACAAGTGATCAAATAATTATGAGATGAATTAATCTAAAAACTTAGCCAGCTCCCTGTTAGTTCAGCCACTCCAAGCATTTAGATGTGTAGGTTAATACATTTTTATCTGTACAGAGAAGACTGTCTGCATAGCATGGCATGCAAATTATAATCCTTATTATTAGCTCATTGCCAAGACATTTTTATAGCACTTATGTAAGTTATCATTGATGGTGAGTATGAGGTGTCTCTGAAATAAATGTTTAATTTATTTTAGATTTTTGTTTAGCTCCTTAGCAGTGCAAAAAGGCACAACTCATACATGTAGTCTTTTTAAATATTTCAATAGTATTTTTTTTATTTTTAAATTTAGCTAAAACAAAGAAAAATGTTGACTGCAGCATTCAGGCTTAATAACTATTATGAAATATCCTGTTGCCATGATGGATAGTATCTTAATATAAATGCAAAGTCACTCTATGGCAGCAAAAAGTGCTCATACCCAGACTGATGTGCTGTAATGGCTTGTCACCAAGCCCTATGCAAGGTTGTTTCCATGTTGTTGTTTTCTAATTGCAGTTGCAGCAAGTTGGTTTTATTTATTTGCCCAATAATGAAACTGGGCCAAACAGTTAATCTCTCTCTTGGGTGTCAAGATGTGAAATTAAATAAGTGCATAAACATGTTAGACTATCGATTTCCTTCTTTTAAGCTTTGGTGTTGATGTCAAGTTGAAGGATTGCACTTAGTATACCACCAGTATGAGATATTAAAGTGGCAGAATGAAGCTTTGCCTGTATTTTACATCAGCTGCTGTTTTTGTGAAGACAGCGTTGGATGGAAACACACAATCTTGTTAGAGCACATTTTTCAAACCAAGGACAGATAATTAGTTTGAACTTTTGTTTCCATAATCATTGACTGTGTAGAGCTTTATACTACCAGACTAAAGATGTGTGAAGCATCCATGTTGAAGAATTAGGAGTTTCTCTATAGTAACATCTCTATTTAACGTTTTCATAGTTTGCAGTCAATGCTAAATTATTTTGTTCCAAGCTGAATACAAAGCCCATGCACCAAATACATTTTTCATTATTTAAATGTTTGGGGTTGTTGTTTTATTAAATGCAATGTCTTGCAAAAGTATTCATTCCCCTTTTCTTTTAACATTTTGACATGCCATAAACCTTTAAGGGACACATAAAACTGCGAAAAAAGTGCTCTAGTCAGATTAGATCAATATGCAAAACTCGGTATTTGGAAGAAAATAAACTTTGTGGGGTGGAGAACAAACCACCCCACTTTGAAACAGGGTGGTGGCAGCCTTAGGATATGGGAATGTAATGATGAGGAGATGGACAGAGGAAAATATAGGGTAATCTGGGAAGAAAACTTGTTAGAGGCTGTAAAAACTCAAGTGGATATTCACCTTCTAGCAGGACAGCGACCCAAAACATACAGCCAGAGCTGCAATGGAATGGTTTAGATCAAAGCACATTCATGTTAGAATGGTCCAGTCACAATTTGTCAGTTAGAATAGTCTAGTCAAAGTCCAGACCTAATACTTAATCTGCAGGAAAGTATACACTTTTGTTAAATATTCAAGCAGTTGGACAAATAAGTATAAAAAGAAAAGTACAAGAAGGGTTTACGTAAAAGATTTTCTCTACAGAAAACAAAATCTGTTATATAATACCCTATGGTACAGTGTATGAGATATGTATCAAACTGTCAAAATGACCAGATTCAATTCCTGCATCCTGGTGAGAGAAGGCCACCATGTCCTCTGCTGTCGGAACACTCTGCTGACTCCCATCCCTCCCTGTGACAGGCTTTATTTATAGCATGGCATGAGCTGCCACACTAACAAGTGAGAAGAACTAAAATATCCACAACACAGTTATGCTAAGCTTCACTGGTGGTGAGGGGCAACAGCAAGGTTAATGCATGACGTTAGTGTATCCACCCATTTTTTTAAATTTACCATAGGTCAGCTGAAGTGTGCAGGATGACACTTGCGAGACTAATTGTCAAATCAGGTGGAGATCAGATTGTGCTATCTTACATTTAATTTATTTATCCAAGAGAGGGAATATGCAATTCTGTAAGAATTTTGAATCTGCCTAAGGTTTGGACTTTAATTGGACCACTCTACCACATTGCTTTGTTTTGATCTAAACCCCTCTATTGTAGCTCTGGCTGTATATTGAGGGTTGTTGTTCTGCTGGAAGGTTACACTTCACCCAATTTTTAAGATTTTTGCAGTCTCTTAAATATTTTTTTCTCATGATTTCTTTATTATTTCCCCCCATTCATCTTCCCATCATTTTTGACCAGCTTGCCTGTTCCTGCTCCAGTAAATAATCACCTCATCATGATGTTGTCACTGCCATATTACACACTGGAGCTGCGGTTGGAATGTGGTGTCAGTTTTTCATCCCATATTTAGCATGTATACCAAAACGTCAAACCGTATCTCTTCTGACCAAATGCCCTTCCTTTTCATGTTTGGTGTCTTCCCCACAAGGTTTGTGACAAACTGTAAATCGACATTTTATGGTCTTTTTATTGTCTCTCTTTTTTTAAGCAATGGCCTTCCTTTTGCCACTCTTTTTCCACACAGCTCTCATTTGTTGGGTACAAGACTAATAGTTGTCCCGTCTCCCACCTGAGCTCTGAATCTCTAGAGCTTCTTCAATATTACCATAGGTGTCTTGGCTGCTTCTCTGAATAATGATGTCCTGTCAGTGTAGGTGGACAGTCATGTCAGAGGATTTGCAATAGTACTCCACTGTTTCCTTTTTCAGATAATGAACAGAAAAGTGTGTCATAAGATGTTTAGTTTTGGGGAAATTGTTTTATAACCTTAGTCCTTCTGAGGCATTCACTTAAAAGCAGCTAATTTCTCATCTAACTATTGTTAGTCTCACAGTTGGTCTCTTTTTACAAATAACTCAAAATCTGAAGGTAAATTCTTGCTCTGAATTTAACTTCAGGGTATCGGAGTGAATGGGGTGAATATGCCACGCCTTTTCAGATTTAGACTTGTAAAAAAGATGAACAATGCATCCTGTCCACTTCCCTTGACAATTAATTGACTCTTTGTGTTGGTCTTTGAAATAAGTTTCAAATAAAATACACATAAAGTTGAAGCTTTAATGAGATGGAATGTAAAAAAGATGAAAGGGGGTTGAATATTTATGGAAGGCTTTGTAATTGTGTTCTTTTGATTCAGCAGCTCTTTTTGAGAAGATGCGTCTGATAAAACAAATAAAGTAATACATCTTTAATCCACAGCCATCAGTTGACAACACCTAGTTGCCTAGTTGCACAGTGAATCAAGTCCTTGAACAAGCCCAGTCTTTTGCAGTCACTCTTGCACACGCTGTGATGATAATTTAAATATGTTGCAATGAATGCATTTGCTCGCTGAATATAACACCTCTTTAAATTTATTCTGATTCCATTTGATTAAGGAATTCATGCATAAAATTGTACAGGTGTTTCAATTAGAAGTTATCATCCTCTGCCATCTTGAAATAAATTGATCCACAGTATAAATTACAGATTAGAGATACTGAGTGCACACCGGTGAAAATGGGCGAGTATTAGCCGCCAGACATGGGTCAGGCCTTGGCACTTGTTTGACTAATGCCTAATTATGTTGAAACAGCAAAAAATGCACAAAGTATGAGACTGCTCACACAATGTATATTGTTTTTGATTCTATGACTAATTAATCTTAGGAAAACACTACAAAGGGTTTCTTTTCAGAACATTAGTTTATTATATTTCATGGCTCAACATGATATTTCGCTTATTAATTTTATGGCTTTTGTTCTCATACACTGATTTCAACACCACAAGCATACAGTGTTTCTAATTTTTAAAGGAAGACTACTCTGCTA